>SKCR01003359.1:0-64617 GCA_019454045.1 Zanthoxylum bungeanum | reverse complement strand
AAAGTCGCTCACAAATTAATTCTAAATTAATTCGTTCACCTGAATTAAAATCCAATTTTAATTTCGCGTCCAAATCCAATTTCAAATAATATATCGAATATATTATTTTATCGATTAATTCCAAATTAATCGTTCTCTCTCTTCTAATAGAATTTTATCCCAGATAAATTCTTGCCCTAATTAATCCTAGATTAATTATGTTCGAATCATACATCATCGGTGAATCTTCGGGAAGTGACCCATGAGATCCATAGATATGTTGGCAGTAAATTCGGTTGTCGGACTATCCGAACACGTGTGTACCTTGTACCACCTTTTTATCGATTTACGAGACATGGTTGGCTTCTAGCAAAATGCCGTGCCTACCCATTCTCCAGAAATATTCTAAAAGAAATATATAATCTATATCAGGCGTAGTATACGTAGTATTACGTATTACGATCCAGTATCAGATGTCACATGCAAGGCCTGGGGCTGGAATAGTGTCTGCCTCGTACGAAGCATATATCGGATCACAAAAAACTTGTCACTATAATCGGATAATCACGACCTTGTCATATTATACCGATAGTTGCAACATAATAGAGAACCGGTTCTGTATCCCTGCGTGATCATCATCTCCATATGACTGAAGTGATACTTCCGTCTTGACATCACACCTAATACACTACGATTCTCAATAAACCCAGAAGAGGCGTACACAGAACCTGTTAAAGTCCCGGATGACCAAAACCAATGCGTATTGATTGTCGCAAGTACTAGCAATGCAAGTCTCAGTTGAAGACCAAATACACCTACCCTGAAGCGGATTCCCATCGACACATAGTCATACTACCGATGAGATTCTGCGGGGTCTATCCAGAGCGAAGCTGTTTCCGTACCATCGGTAAACACAACCTCCTATCACACTTGTATAAATATCCAATACTTAAATATATGAGAACTATGCTGTTACGCTTCCATAACACGCACAAGTGCAATACTAGTATATTCTACATTATCAATGTCCAGTCTCGATAATACTACGACTAGAGATATTTAATGATTAAACCTTTGTGGATTGATATTGTCTCATATCTTATAATCCGGAACTAATCATAAGGACTTTTATCATTTATTTATACAAGTAATCTAATTACAAAATGATAAAATACAATTTCCATTGTCACATAGTTAATTTGTACAAACACCACAATGTCTTTTACAAATAGTGACATTATGGGTCATAATTGTCCAACAATACTTATGTTAGTAAAGTCACGTTCTTAAATCTTTGGCCAAAGTCGATTATATAGGGTGGATCGCATCTGTTATGAAGAATCATGGACATGTCGACATGACATTTGCTTCTCGGAAACTTGACGGTATATTCTATGTTTCCTAAGCAAAACTCGGATAGCCTACGACGGAGGGATTGTTAAACATATGTGATGATCTCGACTTGTATAGTTCAGAAAGGTGGTTTGTGTTATTCGCGAATTCGGAGGTGGCTGAATTGCGTACATATTAGCTAGGTTTATATGACGAATGTGTCTGAACTTAGAGAGTCCCAATATGAAGTATACTCGTTGAGCACTTAGGTAGCCGATTATTTTTGATAAAAGATAATATTCAATATTATAATTATCAACTAAGATAATCAAGTGTTATTGGATAGCATTGATTATTTACTTTGACCTAATTGGATTAATTCAATAATTACACAAGGGCTTAATTGTAAAATCATAATTATCTCTACCATTTGAGGATATTATGGTAATTGTAAGTATGTAATAATAGGTGGTTTTGGCTTGATTTAATTGGATTAAATCAAGGTGGCAAACATTTAACTAATCAATTTCCTAATCTTTTGCATGATTTAATTGGATTAAATTAAAGTGGGAGACAATGGAGATTAGTCACACCTAATTATACATATTTGGACAAATTAAATTAAGCCCACTTAAAAGTTGATTACAACTTTTATTAATTAAAAATTGCCTAAGTTTTGCTATAAATAGCAAGCTTAAGAAAGGTTTTAATTACAAGTACAAGAACAAGTATAAGCATAAGCAAGAGAGATTAGCCTAAATTAGCGAAGTGTTTGAAATTAAAAATTAATTTTGGGTGTTTTTGAAGTGGTTAGGGAGAACCGGAATAAATTTGGGTAAAACACCCTAATCTATTCAGCTCACTAGAAACTGAGCTGAATGAGTGAAATGAAAATAAAAAAAATATTGTTGTGTGGCGCTATAGTGCGCACACAGTGCGCGCGCGCACTATAGCCCGCGCGAACACACACTACGCGCTGCAATTTTGTTTTGCTTTGTTTTTGCGTTTCCAGAATCCGATTCAGTCCCAGTTTTTTCCTATACACTCGTAATGGAATATATTATTTCATTAAATAATTTAAACTTACACCCATACTTGATATCCATGGGTTTGACCCATTTCCACTGCACGGGGCACCGATCCATCCATAGGGGTTCCACATTTGCCCCTAAAGAATGGTATCAGTAGCAAAGGCTTAACCACACAACACATATTTTTGAATATATGCCATAATAATTTTAATTTATTTATGCAGTAATTTTAATTTAATTATGTATAAGCTATATTGGATATGTATTGCATGTTTTAAACTAAAACTTTGACCTAATTAAGTTAATGACTTGGTTGTCATAATCTCCCGTGATTTGGTGATTACTTTATTTAAGTAATAGTATTAATAATGTTGGAGCATTATTGGATGGTCCGTCTTATCAATACAGAGATGAATGAGTTCTTACTACTTATATCAAATATCATCATTGGTGTGAGGGTATAAGTGCTCCGAACTTAGGTCGCTCCGGTGAAACATTAGATGTAGCGTGATGAGTTAACGTAGTCACCCAATATCATCATTAGTGTGAGGGTGTACATATGATGCTCATTAGTGCACATTGACAAGTATACACCTAGAACAAGTCTTAATCCAATATCGTCATTAGTGTGAGGATAAGAAACAGTTCAGGACCAAACTAAGAGTCACATGGAGTGATTGACCTTGAAGGTCTACCTAATGAGTTTACAAAGGCTAATGTTGTTATTAGTGTAGGGCTGGAGTAAATGTCATAAGATCCACTTCCCTTTATGAAATTTTGATAGTCAAATTTCTATTTTTCCGTAAAGGGAGATGACTGAATTACGTAAAGTAGTGGGATGACACTAATAGATTTAAAATTCCAGAATCAATTAGTGTTATCACTTTTGAAATGAAAACCGTTATGCTACTACTAAAAAAATATTGTCTTGTAGATGGCTACCGCTAATCAATTGATGAAACTTTTAGATTCCAATAAGCTAAAAGGAGTCGAGAACTATTTCGAATGGGAAATGAACATTCGCATTGTCTTCAAGTATGAAAAGTTTACTTATGTCAAGATCAATCCACTGCCTGTTGATATCGATCTTGAATCCACTCTAAAAGAGCGAGAAACTTTTGAAAGATGGAAGGATGATAACCTGAAGGTGAAATCCTACATGTTGGGATCGTGGTTCCAGATTTGCTGAGACAGTACATTGAAGTACCAGATGGTTGGAGCATTATGTGAACACTCAAGGAGTTGTTTGAGGCAAATCAAGAGATGGAACTTTATCGAAGGTCTAAAGAATTGTTCCATGCTGAACTCAAGGAGGAATGAGCTGTTAGCACGCATGTTTTGAGTATGATAGACCAGATTCGATATCTGGAACGACATGGCATTGTGTTTGATGAACAGCTAGGCCGTAATTTGATTCTGTCTTCTTTGTCTGGTTCTTCTACTGGCTTTGTATTAAATTTCCATATGCATTCGATGTAAGCCACATATGAAGAACTTCATAATATGCTATGCACGACGGAGCAAGATTTAAAGAAAGGAAACCCCACAATGTATCTCCATGGTGGAGCTGGCCTTTCAAAGACCTCTGGGAAGTCAAAGAAAATAAAGATGGGGAAAAAGAAGATATCAAAAAAAAAAACTCCAAGAAGCGCAAAGACGCAAAACTGAAAGTAGCTTGTGATCAATGTCTACAATGTAAGAAGTCTGGACACTGGAAGAAGGACTGTCGAGAGCTTAAAGGAAAAACAGAACCCTCAGGTACGCTTTATATTTTTCCAATTATTGACATCTCATTAACCTTAGATGCAAATAGTGGATGAGTGTTAGACACTGGCAGTCCTACTCATATTTGCAATTCCATGTAGGAAATGAGGGTTAAAAGAAGGCTGAATAAATAGGAGAACCAGCTTAGAGTTGGCAATGGCGAGACATTGAATGCCAAGGCTATAGGAACTGTTGTTATAGATCTCCCAAATGGATGTAAATTAAATTTACATGACTGTTATTATGTTCCCTCATTTATCAGATAAATAATATCATTGCCAATATTAGATAAAGAGGGATATAAAATAAACATTGAGGATGAGACTTTATGTTTATATAATAAAGATAATTTATTGAAATGTGAATGTTTTTTTATCAAACGGTCACTATGTTTTGGAAACATGTAGATATATCTTTAATGTAGAGGAAAATACAAGTAGGAAGTCTGAATTAAATAATAATGAATTATGACATATGAGATTGGGCCACATAGGTGTTAGACGTCTATCCAAATTGGTAAATGATGGTTTGATTGAAAATCTTACTTTAGATCATTATCCGATTTGTGAGTCATGTATCCAAGGAAATACGACAAATGCCTCATTTCAAGGTATTGGACACCGTGCTGGAGATTTAATGGAGCTAATACACAGTGATGTGTGTGTTCCATTAAATCATGCAGCTCATGATGGTTCCACATACTTTGTAACTTTCATAGATGACAAGTCTAGATATGGATATGTCTATCTGATGAAACATAAGTCGGTAACATTTGACAAGTTCAAAATATTTCGAAACGAAGTAGAAAAACAAACCAGTAAATTCATCAAATGCCTTAGATCAGATCGAGACGGTGAATACATGAGTGAAGAGTTGAGAAATTATTTAAGGGAGAATGAAATTCTCACCCAATATAGCCCACTAGGAGCACCTCAACACAATGGAGTGTCTGGGCATATAAATCGTACTTTATTGGATATGGTACGAACGATGATTAGCTATACAGATCTTCCTTATTACTTTTGGGGTTACAGTTTACTTACTGCTGCCTACACACTTAATAGTGTTCCATCGAAAGTTGTTTCTATGACCCCCTATTAGATATGGTTCGGTAGAAATCCAAGTCTTAAGCATTTAAAGATTTGGGGTTGTCCTGCATACGTTAGAATTACGTAGCGAGATAAACTAACACCCATAGGGTATAAATATATTGTATATCCTGATAATTCCATGGGATATCAATTCTACGATTCCGTACAACGAAATGTATTTGTTGTTCGCTTTACAGTTTTTCTTGAAAAGAAAGTTTTGAGAGAAAGTGGGAATTGTAGAGAGATTAAACTTGATGAGTTTGATCCCAACATTAAGGAACCTGAGATGGAACCAGAGATCCAAATAGGTGAAGGATCTATAACACAGGTTCTACGTAAGTCGAATAGAATATCAAGGCCTCCTGAAAAATTATTTTTGACATCTGATGTGAGCCTTGATGTTCTCCACTTGGAGGAAACAGATCCGACTACGTATAAGGAAGCGATATTGAATATCGATTCGGGAAAATGGCAAGAAGCCATGAAATCTGAAATGGAATCAATGCATACCAATCAAGTATGGGACTTAGTTGAACTTCCTGAAATAGTTAAACCTATTGGCTGTAAATGGGTTTACAAAAGGAAGCGAGGGCCCGATGGAAAGGTGGAAACCTTTAAGGCCCAACTGGTAGGAAAAGGTTACACTCAACATCCTGGGATTGACCATGATAAACTTTTTCACCAGTAGCCATCTAAAATCCATTAGGATTCTTTTAGCCATTACTGCATATCATGACTATGGGATATGGCAGATGGATGTGAAAACCACTTTCTTAAATGGATTCCTTGAGGAGGATATCTATATGGAACAACCAGAGGGTTTCGTATCCAATGATATTTCAAACTTGGTTTGTAAGCTCAAAAAGTCTATTTATGGACTTAAACAGGCATCCTGAAGCTGGAATCGTCGTTTTGATGAGATAATTAGATTATATAGATTCATCAAAAATGAGGAAGAACCATGTGTTTATAAGAAAGTTAGTGGGACCATGATAATTTTCTTAATCTTGTATGTAAACCATCCTTATTATAGGAAATGATATAAGAATGATGGAAAGTGTGAAAGCCTACCTTTGCAAGAAATTCTCCATGAAAGATATGGGTGAAGCTTCCTATATAATAGGTATAAGGATCTATCGAGATAGAGTTAGGAAGCTTATAGGGTTGTCACAATCGACGTACATAGGCAAAATGTTAGAAAGGTACAGTTTTACCAACTACAAGGCAGTAAATGTACATTTTCGATACGACATACATTTTTCAAAGAAAACGGCACCTCAAACTGAGGAAGAGAGAGTTAAGATGTCTAATCTGTCATATGCTTCTTGCATTGGGAGCATAATGTATGTTATGTTATGTACTAGACCAGACATCAGTTTCGGCGTCAGTGTGACCATCCGATATCAATCTAATCCAAGTAATGATTATTGGACATCCGTGAAACATATCCTAAATATTTTAAAGGCACCAATGATAAGTTTCTGATATATGGAGAAGATTAGCTACAAGTTAAGGGTTATACAGACTCCGACTTTCAGGGAGATCCAGATGATAGAAAATCTACATCAGGATATATATTTACCCTTAACATGGGTGTTTTTAGTTGGTGATGTTCCGAACAAGGCTCAATAACTGATTCCTCTACTGAGGCGGAATTTATAGCGGCTTTAGAAGTTGCTAAAGAAGCTGTTTGGATTAGAAATTTTATCACAGAACTTGGTATTATGCATAGTATTACGGATTCGATCCCATTATACTGTGATAATAACGGAACCATCACGCGGGCTAAGGAGCCGAGGGCCCATTCCAAGTCTAAACACGTGGAAAGGAAATATCGCGTAATTAGAGAGATAATCGAATGAAAAGACATAGTGGTTTTGAAGGTTCAAGGAAAAGACAACATAGCAGACCCGCTTACAAAGGCCTTACCTCCTAAGTTATTCGATAAACGTGTGGAGGAGATGAGACTATGGTACCATCCAGACTAGCACTAAGCAAATGGGAGTTTGATGGAGTTTGTGCTTGGAGTGCCAATCCGATTTGTACATTTTATTATTTATTAATAAAAAAACTACATTTTTCATTTCATATCTTATAATGGTATTGTCATTATGCGTATTAGATTGATGTATAGATATGCTAAGATTGACATCGACCTTAGAATAGTTTTGACACTGGGTGTAAACTATTCTTAAAGTAAATAATCTTAGTCGTTGGTTTTGGAATACGATCGAATTCCTATAACCTAGAAGACAATCACATGTCGTATATTGGAATTTGAGTTCCAATGGTTTAACCCGATGTACCATGAGTTTTGGAAACTCGTATAGACATATGGGTATTCGTTGAAGCGAATACTGAATGACTCACAAGCGATTCCTAATAGTTGGATGTACACACCACCGTCAATAAGAATCTTCTCGAGTCGAGTAGCATATGTAATCCTTTGACTATAGGATAACATTGATTTTGTGTGATATCCTCTACACTTTGATGTCATGTATGTTAGAAACCTTTCATGTCTGGCCTCTAGATGTTCGTTGGGTGTGGACCGATACACTCAGTTATCAAGTACGAAACAAGATAATATATGCCGGCCGGTATGTGTACCATAAGGGTTTAGGTATCCATGTTAGTAAAGTCAAGATTATTAAATCTTTGGCGAAAGTCGATCACCTAGGGTGGATCACATCACTTATGAAGAATCATGGACATGTCTACATGAGATATGCGTCTCGGAAACTTGACGATATATTATATGTTTCCTAAGCAAAACTCGAATACCCTACGACGGAGAGATTATTAAACATATGTGATGACCTCGACTTGTATAGTTTAGAAAGGTCGTTCGTGTTCTTCACGAATTCGGAGGTGGCTGAATTGCGTACATATTAGCTAGGCTTATATGACGAACGTGTCTGAACTTAGAAAATCCCAATATGAAGTGTACTCTTTGAGCACTTGGGTAGCCAATTATTTTTTTTATAAAAGATAATATTCAATATTATAATTATCAACTAAGATAATCAATATCAGAGTAAAACGTTATGGACAAAATATGAAAATCGCGCAAAGTTTGAATTTCCGAAATTGTACACTGTTAAAACGCCCTTTTAAGTTTCTGGCCTCCAAAATCCAAATGTCATGTCCATTTTTCTAGTTGTGCATCCAATGTATTATTTCACATACATAAGAAATAAAAATCACAAGAAATATATATAACATAATTTTAATTATTATTTCACAAATGTGCTAAATTAAGGGGATTAATGAAATTATAAGTGTAAAATGATTACACTTTATAATGTTCATCACTTTTGCATGATGAAATTATAAGATACAAAACATCAAGAAGCACTAAAAGAAAAGACCTAAATCATATAATATATGAATAATTAAATAATTCACAAAACTGAATATTAAGATTTAACCTTCCAACACAATCAAATAACCCACTAAATAATGCCAAAACCCATTAGGTGAGGGACCCTTATTTGTTTAAATGCTATTTGACTTGTTCATCTATGTAGAATTATGATTGAATGGTATTGGACCTAGCTTAACTAGTGATACCAAAACCTATTAGGTGAGGGCCAATCACATGTGTTACGTGACAAAAGGTGTTGGACCTAACTTAACTAGTGAAGATGTCAAAACCCAGTATGTGAGACATTGTTAGCTAGAGGTGGAAAGGTCCAACCTTGTATAAAGATACAAACAAAATGAGTTTTGACTCATTGTAAATGAAGTGTCAAAACCCATTAGGTGAGGCATGGCATTAATAATGAGAACTCGACGTCCCACTAGAAATATATCCAATAATATTTTTGTCCTCCGAATAGGGGAGTGTGGACTTCGAGTAAAATTAGTGGGAGCAACCTTGTTGAAAAGATCTTAAACTTTGGATAAATACTTACTACAAGATTATTAACAAACTTGTGTTTTCAACAGAGTACGTGATACAAAATGAATCAACTAACATCAATACTTGACAAAGATAAACTAACTGACCCAATTTCCTGGATTGGCATCCTAAACTCAAGATTGTCTTGGACTTCGAACGTCTCTTATATGTTCTCGATATGATAGATCCTGATCCTGTCAAAGATGATACATTACCTCAAGAGGCCACTAATTATTATAAGTGGAAAGAAGATGAGCTAAAGGTAAGAAGCTACATCAAAGCCTTAATGAGCTCAACTTTGCAAGAGCAATATAAAATGGTGGAATCTTCGGTGGAAATCATAGAACACCTACCAGAGTTGCATGGTGAAAGTAGTGAAACTAATAGATACGATATAACTAACAAGTTATTCAGGATGAAGATGAAGGGATGGACTCCAGTCTCCAATCATGTGCTCCAAATGATCAATTTAATTAATCAAACATATACATTTGATCTAGGACTAACGTTCAAGGTTAAGGTAGATTTGATCCTACAGTCTTTGACTCCCACCTTCAAGGGATTCATTTCCAACTTAAATATGAACAGGTTGATTAGATCAACTAGGTCACATATGTTAGGGCAGTTGTGGAACCCCTAGGGTCGGATCGGTGTCCCGGACAGCGGAAATGGGTCTAACCCATGTATATCAAGTATGGATATAATTTTAAATCATTAAATAAAATACTATATTCCATTATGAGTGTATAGGAAAAAACCGGGATTGAATCGGAGTCTGAAAGCTCCAGAATGAGCGAATACAAAATTGACGTGCTCGAGGGGCTCGACACGCGTGTAGACCACACGCTACAGTGCACGCACACACTGTAGCGCCCAGGTATGGTCTGCTTCTATTATTTTTTATTTTTGTTTTCAATTAACATTTGCATCAGCTCACTTTCTAGTGAGCTGAAGTAATTAGGGTATTTTACCCTAATTGCTTCCGGTCTTCCCTAAATACTTCAAAAACACGCAAAATTAATTTTTAAAATTTCAAAACCAACATAAACACATGTTATAGAATAAAATCAAGTTTTTCAAAATATCAAATATTTTTCCAAAAACATAAATTTACTCTAAATACGCATCTGCGTAAATTTTGAATCAAATACACAAATCATTTTAGAATCCCAATTAGAAATATCTCATGAACAATTTTAGTCCACCTAAAGGTGGTCATGTGAATCTAGAATGGTAACCATAGCTCTAAGCTTTAATTTAGAGTTCCAAACTCTAATTAATTATTCCATGTCCAACATGAATATTTTTGACCTAGTACAAGCATGTTGTGTTTATACTTCTAAAGTATCCTAACACAATTGATTAGCCTTATTCAACATTAAGCTATGTGATCATTCATCTAATACACAAATAAACATAGCTTAGAAGAAGATCAAACATTACCCAGTAAGCTTGATGCAAGATCCAATCTTGTTTCCAATGCTTCCAAGCTTCACTTCAAGATCCAATCCTGATTTCTCCTAGATAAAATGTTTTAGAGACCTCACAAGCTTCTCTAAACACTTCTCTAATTTAGGCTAATCTCTCAAGAATTTGCTTATGCTTGTATTTGAACTTGTAATTAAAACCTTCATAAAGCTTGCTATTTATAGCAAAACTTGGGCAATTTTTAATTAATAAAAGTTGTAATCAACTTTTAAGTGGGCTTAATCTAATTTGTCCAAATATGTATAATTAGGTGTGACTAATCTCATTGTCTCCCACTTAGTTTAATCCAATTAAATCAAGCCAAGGATTAGGAAACAGATTAGTTAAATGTTTGCCACCTTGATTTAATCCAATTAAATCAAGTCAAAACCACATATTATTACATACTTACAATTACCATAATATCCTCAAATGGTATAGATAATTATGATTTTATAATTAAGCCCTTGTGTAATTATTGAATTAATCCAATTAATCAGGTCAAAGTAAATAATCAATGTTATCCAATAACACTTCATTATCTTAGTTGATAATTATAATATCGAATATTATCTTTTATCAAAAATAATCGGCTACCCAAGTGCTCAACGAGTACACTTCATATTGGGACTCTCTAAGTTCAGACACATTCGTCATATAAGCCTAGCTAATATGTACGCAATTCGGCCACCTCCGAATTCGTGAAGAACACGAATGACCTTTCTGAACTATACAAGTCGAGGTCATCACATATGTTTAACAATCCATCCGTCGTAGGCTATCCGAGTTGTGCTTAGGAAACATAGAATATACCGTCAAGTTTCCGAGGTGCACATCTCATGTCGACATGTCCACGATTCTTTTCAACTGATGTGATCCACCATAGGTGATCAGCTTTGGCCAAAGTCTTTAAGAATCGTGACTTTACTAAAATGGATACCTAAACCCCTTATGGTACACATATGGGCCGACGGATCCTATCTTGCTTCGCACTTGATTACTGAATGCATCGGTCCACACCCAACAAACATCTAGAGGCCAGACCATGAAAGGTTTCTAACATACATGGCATCTAAGTGTGGAGGATCTCACACAAAATCAATGCTATCCTATAGTCAAAGGATTACATATGCTACTCGGCTCGAGGAGATTCCTATTGACGGTGGTGTGTACTTCCAACTATTAGGAATCACCTATGAGTCATTCAGTATTCGCTCCAATGAATACCCACATGTCAATACGAGTTTCCAAAACTCATGGTACATCACGTTAAACCATTAGAATTCCAATTCCAATATACAACATGTGCTAGTCTTCTAGGTTATAGGAATTCGACCGTATTCTAAAATCAACGACTAGGAATATTTACTTTAAGAATAGTTTACACCTAGTGTCAAAACTATTCTAAGGTCGATGTCATTCTTAGCATATCTATACATCAGTTTAATATGCGTAATGACAATACCATTAATAAGGTATGAAATGAAAAATGTAGTTATTTTATTAATAAATAATAAAATGTACAAATCGGATTGGCACTCCAAGCACCAACTCCATCAACATAATGAGCTTCATGGCTTATTAAAGACCTATGAAAAGACTGAAAACATCTTGAAGGTTAAGGGAAATGAAAAATGGGATGTTTTTGCCATTTCTTGTCCTCACATAGCTAAGAAAAATGGAAATGGCAAGAAATAAGGCTCAAATAAATCTAAGCCCACTGGAGGCATATCAAAGAAAATGAAGGAAAAGAAGGCCCAAGATGAGCGCATCTATTGCAAGAAGAAGAGACACTAGAAGAGAAACTGTCATCAGTACCTTGCGTGCTTGAAAAGCAAAAAACAAGTACGTCATTCTTCTTTATTATTGAAATGGATCTTGGAATAAGTTCCATATATCATTCATGGATTTTAGATTCTGTTGCTACCTCACATATTTTTATGTCTTCGCAGATTCTAAAGAGTAAGAGGTTACTCAAGGAATGAGAAGTGGTCTTTAAAGTTGGGAATGAAGAGCTTGTCTCCACAACCACTGTAGGGAAGTGTCAACTTCCTAACTATCAAGATATTTAATTTTTTTAGATAAAGTTTTACATTTTACTAGTGCAATAAGGAACATTATTTCCATTCCTGTATTGACAAAATGTAATTATGAATTTTATTTTATTAATGAGAAATACAATATTTATTATTTGAATAACTTTATTGGAATTGCACAAAATATGAATGGATTATATGTATTGCAAATGAATGAGAACCATAACAAAGAATAAAATATAATAACAACGAAACTCAAGAGATAACCCCAATTCAAGATTCCTTTGGCACTTAAGATGAGGTCATATTGGAGAGAAAAACATTTCACAATTGGAGAAGGAAGGCTTACTTCTTCCATTAGGTTTAGAACCTTATCTAACTTGCGAATCATGTCTCAAAGAAAAAAAATGACCAAATCACCTTTTGTAGGATAAAATGAAAGAGCCAAAGAAACCTTGGAACTCATATATACTGATGTATACGGCCCACTTAGTATAATGGCTAAAGATGGTGATTACGCCTAAAAAGTACTTGCGGTTATCGCAGTATAGTTATGGTGTCGATTCTTCAGAGAGATGGTTACAAGGAACTAATTTACTTAAACAAAAAGGTTAGAAATAACTTAATGAAAAGATAATGATTGAGTTGGTAATTAAAAATAAAGATTATGAAAAGTATGCAGGAAATATCAATTGAGAGAAGCAGCAAAGCGTCAGGAATCCCTCTTGTATCAAGTTTCTATATTCAGTTATTAATTCATTTTATTACTCAATTGAAGGTTTCACATCCCAAACCAACAATCGGAAGATATTCAATTCCAAACATACTAAGTTCTAAAGTAATCGATGGTTTATTTTCTTTATATTAAAATCCCAGAAAGTTATCTTTATGACCTATTTAACGTCGACAATATACCCACAGGAAATACTACAGCAGAAGATCAACTCATAAGACAACTTTACCAATCACAACTGGTTTCCCCAATCACACATAAAAGAAGCATGACTATTCCTATATGCAAGTTGGTAAAACACAATCTCTGGATTATAAATTAAAACGTAATAAAGAAAAATGAATCATCAATTGTATTAAACTTTAAAAAGCATTCAGGAATCAAAACATGAACATAAGAAATCAATTACAAGAGTTCATCCTTAGCTTTTCCTAGGAGATTAGTTCTCTACAGAAGAAAGAGATATAGCTTGAAGAGATTGCAGCAGCATCCTGTCCGGCGTGAAGTTTATTCGTTATTCTCTCTCAAATATGTTTTAATCTTTTTGTTATGTGTTTTCTCCATTTTTCTTTCTATTTCTTCTCTCCTCTAGGGTTATGGACGAGCTTGGGTTTATATCGAGAAGTCCTGGAGTCCTTATTTTCGTAAAAAAATGAACTAAGAAAAAACCCTGGAAAACGTATATGTATCGTGACGCGTGGCCATTGCGCGTCGCGACACGTGGCCGTAGCTTTGTAGGATAATGATTCCTATATTTCTACTTGTTTCCTGTGAGCTTCCGATGTGTCCGTAAAGTCTCGAAACATGTGTAATTGCTCCAATATCCATGTTCCATTGCTTCATAATAACAAAATATAGAATAAACTATAATTAAGATTAAACACATGATAATCAAACCTAATTAGTGATGTTCAAAGTACATTTTCATGCACTTATCACAACCCCCAACAAACTTATTGCTAGTCCCTAGCAATTCAAGCGTAAAAGAAAACTAAATTAAAAATAAATAAATCAAAACTATATAAGCCACTTTCGTAGGGATCACGATTGTATTTAGCATATACAGCAAGCCTTTAAACCCCTAGGTGGCCATTGTGAACGAGTTATAGTCTCGTGAGGGCTTACAACGACGACACCCACAAACATCATTTAAAACACATGAAAACATGCAAAAAAAAATGAAATAGTCCCAATAGTTACACATATTATCGTCCTCAAAGAAGGTCTAGTAATGAAATCAGAGAACTTTCAAAGTACTCAACGTAACTCAAATCCAAGTTCTTGAATAAATCATCTAAGCCATACTCACACTGTGTGTGTGTAAAGGTTCATTCACAACTCAATTCCTAGGTGAGCCAACTTAATGATTTTGTTTAAAAATGGGATCCGATGGTCAAACCAACCTAGATATCTTAAATGTGCTATGTAATTTCCTTTCCGTGCTCAGTATGGTATGATTATTTTTTTTCTTTTTCGACTTTTCTTTTCTTTTTTTTTTTCAACACACCTACCCTTTAAGGTAGCATTTCTCCTCATGGTGGTCCTAACACTCGCCCATGGGTAGCTTCACGCTTATCGGTTATAGGTTGTTTAATTTCTTTCTTTTGAGACTTTCTCTATCTTTTTTAACCATGCATCATAACACTAGCAAATCAGGATAGACATCTAAGTAAACGGTCATCGACATGCAATTTCTTTAACTAGTCACCTTGCCAACTACATAGGCTGTCACTAGTAAAAACCTATAGTGAAGTGCTTACGAGTCTAACCTAGATCAACTACTCAAGGCATCAGATAAAATCACTTTAAAGAACTAATCATTTCTAAGTTTTCATCATAAAGCAAACAATATCATCATTGGACTTATGTTTTATTATTAAGGACTAAAAACAAACAAAACAATTCAAAATTTGTTCTTACAGATATTATCATGCGTATGCATACACCCCCAAAATTAAAACTTGCATTGACCTCAATGTAAGTTAAATCTAAGGAAAAAAATGAGTGAGGAACAACACTACTAGGCATGGAGTTGATCAGGCTTTTGCTGGTAAGACTTTAGTTAGGTGGCTATGTAGGTTTTGCTAATACCTGCATAAATACTTATGAAAACAATAAATATGCAATTAGCACATAATAAAATAAAACTGAAGTAAATAAAATAAAATAAAAATAAAATAAAATAAAATAAAATAAAATAAAATAAATTCAGATGCGAGAGTTGCCTCCCCACTAGCGCTACGTTTAACTTCTTTAGCCAGACGTCACCACTTAAGTTTTCATGGTGGTTTCCACATAGCGGACCAAGTAGTCCCATGTTCTCTCTTATTCGACAGAAACTGGTGATTCAGACATGAAAAATGTTTATGTCTGGATGTGACAAATTATCCATTGATCCCCCAAGATCTACTAATGGTTGAAATTTGAGGCTGAACATATGACCAAATTGGTTCAACCTCCTTTTTAACTCCCTATGTATCATCTTCAATTGAGCACTAACTCTCATTTTCCTCATTTTATGGTCTTTTGGGATCAGGTTTGATTCATGTTGTAAAGAAGCTGTTTCTGGTAGAACTGTGTCTAGTTGGTATGTGTAGTGGCACTCATCATCATCCCGTGGTTGTTTCTCAATATGAAAAATGTTCACCTCCAGGGTCATATTCCAAAATGATAGCTTCATGAGATCGTTCCTACAATTGATAAGTGCATTAGCTGTAGCAAGAAAAGGTCTACCTAAGATGAGAGGAATTTTTGACCCAGTGTCAACCACAGACTGCGTATCTAAAATTAAAAAATCAACAGGATGGTAGAATTTATCAACTTATAGTAAAACATCCTCAACTACTCCCCGTGGTGTTCTAGTAGAGCGATCAGTTAACTGTAAAACCATAGATGTAGGTTTAATCTCTCCAAGCCCTAGCTACTTATAGAGAGAGTATAGCATTAGATTAACACTAGCACCTAAATCTAATAAAGCTTGACCGAACTCAGATGTGCCAATGTGGCAAGTAATAGTAGGACATCCTAGATTTTTATATTTTGGTGGAGTCATCTGTTCAATTACTGCACTTACTTGCTCTGTCAAGAATGCAGTCTTCTTCACATGATGTTTTCTTTTCATGGTGTATAGATCATTCAAAACCTTCGCATATGTAGGAACTTGTTTGATCACATGTAACAGAGGAAGGTTAATCTTTACCTGCTTTAAATGTTCAAGGATCTCACCATTTAGGTCTAGAGCTCTCGTTGTGGGGTTAAGTGCTTGAGGGAAAGGTACTCTAACTGGGATATGTGGCACTTATTCTTCATGAGGAGTATTTGTACTACTATCCTTAGTGGTACCCACTGTTGGGTTTCTAGGTTAGTCCCAAGATCGATTCAAGCAATGAAACATGTGTGAATACTCAAAGAAGAATGGCGGAATCATACTTACAATGATCGAATTAACGATGCGTTGAACACAAAACTTTTTGCTCCTTCCATGAAGCTCTCGGCAATGTCCATTTTATGCTCCTTGTGATTTTCGGTCATGCCCTCCATTGATGCTCCAAGCTCTAAGCTTTGCAAATGGTGATTCCATGCTTATGGGTTTGTTTCCATATCACCTTGGATGACCCTTTAGTATGCTAGCACTAGGAAAATATGCCATAAATCTCCATATTCATCTTCTTCAACTCCCGGCAATGGTAGAAATTTGAGAGGAGAAAATTTGGCCCAAGGCCGAAAATGATGGAGAGAAAGAGAGGAGAGTGTTGTGTTGGTTGTTTGATTTCTAAAATCAAATAAAACATATACCAAAAAAATTTGTAAAAGCTTTTCAAAAAGTCAACAAAATTTGGAGCCAAAATGGCAATAAATGCCTTCAACCACTCATGTCACTATTCACATCAATCAATGATGACAAGCATCATTTTACTCAAAGTGATGTGACTTCCATCACTTGATTGACTAGTGATTTGATGCTAGATGTGACTTGTGGGCCGCACTTGAATTCGAAATGCGAGTGGGCCCGTAAACACTCCCGGGCTCGGGTTAGCTAATTCTGAATTAATGATTTTCCGTTGCGACGTAATTAAATCAAATTCAATTAAATAATTTTGCCTAGCAAAATTACTATTCACGTCGCTGGCGAATTAATTCTAAATTAACTCGTTCGCCCGAATTAAAATCTAATTTTAATTCCGCGTCGAAATCCAATTTCGTATAATATATCGAATATATTATTTTATCGATTAATTCCAAATTAATCGTTCTCTCTCTTTTTAAATAATATTTTATCCCAAATAAAATATCTCCGTAATTAATCACAGATTAATTTTCTCTCTCTTTACTAATTAATCTCATATTAATAAAGTGCGAGTCATACGTCATCGGTAAATCTTCGGGAAGCGACCCATGAGATCCCCGAATATGTTGGCAGTAAATCCGGTCATCGGACTATCTGAACACGTACGTACCTAGTACTACATTTTTACCGATTTACAAGACATAGTTGGCTTCTAGCAAAGCACCGTGCCTACCCAATTCTCCAGAAATATTCTTAAAAGAATATGTAATCTATATCAGGCGTAGTATACGTAGTATTGCGTATTACGATCCAGTATCTGATGTCACGTGCAAGGCCTGGGGTTGGAATTCTGTCTGCCCCGTATGAAGCACATATCGAATCTCTGGTAACTAGTCTCTATAATCGGATAAACATGACCTAGTCATTTTATCCCGATAGCTGCAGCATAAAAGAGCACCATTTCCGTATCCTACGTCATCATCATCTCCACTATGACTGGAGTGATACTTCCTTCTTGACATCACACCCAATACACTACGATTCTCAATATACCCAGAAAAGGCATACACAGAACCTGTTAAAGCCCTGGACGACCAAAACCAAAGTATATTGATTGTCGCAAGTATTAGCGGTGCAAGTCTCAGGTTAAGACCAAATACACCTACCCTGATTCGGACTTCCATAGACACATAGTCATACTACCAATGGAATTCCGAGGGGTCTATCCAGAGAGAAGCTGTTTCCGTACCATCGGTAAACACAACCTCCTATTACACTTGCATGAGTATCCTATACCCAAATATATGAGAACTATGTCGTTATGCTCCACAACGCGCACAAGTGTAATACTAGTCTATTCCGCATTATCGATGTCCAATCTCGATAATACTACGACTAGGGATATTTAATGATCAAACCTTCGTGGATTGATACTGTCTCATATCATCTCAATCCGGAACTAAACATAAGGACTTTTTATCATTTATACATCTTGGTAATCTAATTACAAATGATAAAAAAGCAATTTCCTTTGTCACATAGTTAATTTGTACAACAACACCATGATCTGTACAAATAGTGATGCTATGGGTCATAATTGTCCAACAATCTCCCACTTGGCCTATAGCCAATCATTCAAGTGTCCAACACCCGAACTATGTATGGTTCGCTCAAACTTCTGCTGAGGAAAGGCTTTCGTCAGCGGATCTGCAAGGTGATAATCTGATGCGATTTATTCGATCATCACATCGCCACGATGTATGATTCGAACGAATCAGATGAATAATTGAAGTAAATATCTGGATCGTTGATGAGACCATTAATTCTTTAGCCTGTGCTGAAGCCTACCTCAACTGCTAACAGAACTACTCCTAATCTAATTAGGATTATTATTTATCCAAAAGGCTTCTATTGCTGCCTCAATTGCAGTAATAACCCGCTTTTGTTGTTTATTCGGTAACAGTATCTTGCTTGGAAGATTTCCAGCTCACTGTTCTGTTATTCAAACTATATAGTACCATTGTTACGACTTATAGTCGTTTATATATCGGTTTGGAAACTTGTATCGGTGAACCCAGTCACTTCAAGTTCTCCTTCTCCATAACATAAGAAAGCATCCTTAGTTCATCTAAGATACTAAAGGATGTTCTTAACATCAATCTAGTGACTATCACTAGGATTGGCCTGATTGTGACTCCATATACTCAAAGCGTATGAGACACCAGGTCGCGTATATTTATTTCAATGTACGAGTTCCCGGAGAGTTCTAACAACTTTTAGATCTATCCCAGTATATCTTTATTCCTAGAATAAAGGTTCTCTCCCAAGAATTCAACGGAGAATTTTCATGAAAGCCAATCTTTCACCGATTGTATTATGGGAATATCATTTCCAAGAAATGACATATCATCATTATATAGGACATTCATTGTCAGTGCGCTCCCACTAACCTCCTTATATACACAAGAATCATTTTCGTTTTAAATTAAATCATATACCATTATGATTACATCAAAACGATAGTCCCAAGAACCCTATGTTTGCTTCAATCCATGAATGGATTGAATTAACTTGCAAACCTTGTTTACTTGTTTTGGTACGACAAAACCGTCAGGATGTTGTAAACATCCTCCTAAAGGTTTCCATTTAAGGAAAGTGTTTTTGACATTCAGCTGCCACATTTCATAAATGAAACATGCAGCATTAGAAAGCATTATCCAAATGGATTTAACAATGGCAACGGGTAAAAGGTTTCGTTTTAATAGACACAATGTTGATAACGATACCTTTTCGCTATAAGCCTAGCTTTGTACATTGGTATGTTGCCTTCCATGTATTGTTTGGTTTCTACTATAGTCCCTGGATCAATTCAAGCAATGAAATCAGGTGCGAATACAACAAAGAAGCATGGCGAAATCATACTTTTCCCTCCTTGAGCTCTCGGCAATCACCAATTTTCGGTCCTTTAAGCTCCAAGCTTGGTGTGCATTCCATGCCCACGTGTGGGTTTCCCTATCACATTCGTAAGACTCTTAAAGTGTGTGCTAGCACCCAGAAAAATTTGCTGTAAATTCTTCTTATTTCTTCTCCATGCTCACGGCATTTGCAGAAAATTTGGAGAGGAAATGGCCCAAGGCCGAGAGGTGTAGAAGAGGAAAGAAGAGAGAATGAGATAAGTGTTGGTTGTTGGAGTTGTGTATCTAATACACAAAAATAAAAAGTCAATTACCAAAAAATAATAAATGGTAAATATCTTTCACCATCACATTAGAGTGTTTCACACTCAAGCATCAAATCTCATCAACTTCCATCAATCAAAGTGACTAAAGTTGACAAGTGATGTGACTCTTGATGTGACTAGTGGGCCGCACTTAAATTCGCATTGCGAGTGGGCCCGCAAACACTCCCAGGCTCGGGTTCGCTAATTTCGAATTAACGAATTTTCCGTTGCGATGTAATTAAATCAAATTTAATTAAATAATTATGCCTAGAAAAATTACTATTCACGTCGCTAGCAAATTAATTCTAAATTAACTCGTTCGCTCGAATTAAAATCTAATTTTAATTCCACGTCGAAATCCAATTTCGTATAATATATCGAATATATTATTTTATCGATTAATTCCAAATTAATCATTCTCTCTCTTTAAATAATATTTTATCCGAGATAAAATATCTTCGTAATTAATCCCAGGTTAATAAAGTGCGAGTCATACGTCATCGGTGAATCTTCGGGAAGCGACCCGTGAGATCCCCGGATATGTTGGCAGTAAATCCGATCGTCAGACTATCCGAACACGTAGTACCTAGTACTACATTTTTACCGATTTACAAGACATGGTTGGCTTCTAGCAAAGCACCGTGCCTACCTAATTCTCCAGAAATATTCTTACTGGAATATGTGATCTATATCCGGCGTAGTATACGAAGTATTGCGTATTACGATCCAGTATCGGATGTCACATGCTAGGCTCGAGGCTGGAATTGTGTTTGCCCCGTACGAAGCACATATCGGATCTCTAGTTACTAGTCTCTATAATCAGATAAACATGACCTAGTCATAATATCCCGATAGCTGCAGCATAAAAGAGAACCAGTTCTGTATCCTACGTGATCATCATCTCCACTATGACTGGAGTGATACTTCCATATTGACATCACACCTAATACAATACGATTCTCAATATACCCAGAAGAGGCGTACACAGAATCTGTTAAAGCCCTGGACGACCAAAACCAAAGTATATTGATTGTCGCAAGCATTAGCGGTGTAAGTCTGAGGTTAAGACCAAATACACCTACCCTGATTCGGACTTCCATAGACACATAGTCATACTACCAAGGAAATTTCGAGCGGTCTATCCAGAGCGAAGCTGTTTCCGTACCATCGGTAAACACAACCTCCTATTATACTTGCATGAGTATCCTATACCCAAATATATGAGAACTATGCAGTTATGCTTGTTGGACAATTATGACTCATAGCGTCACTATTTGTACAGATCGTGGTGTTGTTATACAAATTAACTATGTGACAAAGGAAATTTCTCTTTTATCATTTGTGATTAGATCACCAAGATGTATAAATGATGAAAGGTCCATATGATTAGTTCCGGAATGAGATGATATGAGACAGTATCAATCCACGATGGTTTAATCATTAAATATCCATAGTCAGAGTATTATCGAGATTGGACATCGATAATGCGAAAAAGACTAGTATTACACTTGTGCGCGTTGTGAGGGCATAATGACATAGTTCTCATATATTTGGGTATAGGATACTCATGCAAGTGTAATAGGAGGTTGTGTTTACCGATGGTACGGAAACAGCTTCGCTCTGGATAGACCCCTCGGAATTCCATTGGTAGTATAACTATGTGTCTATGGAAGTCCGAATCAGGGTAGGTGTATTTGGTCTTAACCTGAGACTTGCACCGCTAATACTTACGGCAATCAATATACTTTGGTTTTGGTCTTCCAGGGCTTTAACTGGTTTTGTGTACGTCTTTTCTGGGTATATTGAGAATCATAGTGTATTGGGTGTGATGTCGAGATGGAAGTATCACTCCAGTCATAGTGGAGATGATGATCACGTAGGATACGGAACTCGTTCTCTTTTATGCTGCAGCTATCGAGATATTATGACTAGGTCATGTTTATCCGATTATAGAGACTAGTTACCAGAGATCTGATATGTACTTCGTACGGGGCAAACACAATTCCAGCCCCAGGCCTTGTATGTGACATCCGATACCGGATCGTAATACGCAATACTACGTATACTATGCCAGATATAGATCACTTATTCCTGTAAGGATATTTCTGGAGAATTGGGAAGGCACGATGCTTTGCTAGAAGCCAACCATGTCTTGTAAATCAGTAAAAAAGTAGTACTAGGTACGTATGTGTTCGGATAGTCCGACGACCGGATTTACTGCCAATATATCCGGGGATCTCATGGGTCGCTTCCCGAAGATTCACCGATGACGTATGACTCGCACTTTATTAATATGGGATTAATTAGATGAGAGAGAAAATTAATATGAGATTAATTACGGAGATATTTTATCTGGGATAAAATATCAATTAAAGAGAGAGAACGATTAATTTGGAATTAATCGATAAAATAATATATTCGATATATTATACGAAATTGGATTTCGACGCAGAATTAAAATTAGATTTTATTTTGGGCGAACGAGTTAATTTAGAATTAATTCACTGGCGATTTGAATAGTGATTTTGCTAGGCATAATTATTTAATTACGTCGCAACGGAAAATTCGTTAATTTGGAATTAGCGAACTCGAGCCCGGGAGTGTTTGCGGGCGCACTCGCATTGCGAATTTAAGTGCGGCCCACAAGTCACATCAAGCATCAAATCGCTAGTCAATCAATTTATGTGACAACTAGTCACTTTTGATGTGAATAGTGATGGAAGTGGTTGTGGCTTTAAAGCCTTTGACTTTTGGAAAGCAAAATATTTGGAAAATGATTTTTGAATATCTATTTTGTGTATTAGATACACAATATTCCAACAACCAACAACCAACACATTTTTTCTCTTCCTCTACCTCTCTCTCTCGCCCAAGGGGTAAAATTCTTCCTCTTTTTTCTGGTTTAGCCGTGAGCAAGGAGAAGCAATTAGTGAAGTTTTGTTGCAAAATTTCACAAGTGCTAGCACACTTCCGGAGTCTCGCGAAGGTGATAGGGAAACCCACATGTGGGCATGGAATACACAGCAAAGCTTGGAGCTTGATGGATCACCATGGCCGAAAAATTGGAGCACAATTTGGAGCAGAAAACCGTGAGCTTCCATGGATGAAAGCTTGAAGATTTTCGTTGTTCATCAAGTCGCCTCAACCAATCGTTGTAAGTATGATTCCGCCATACTTTTACGAGTATTCACATGTTGTTTCATTGCTTTATTTGATCCCGGGACCTTAGAGAAACCCAACAATGGTATCAGAGCGAGTTTGAGCATGAAACTTGAATTAGGGTAAAATTTGGGTAAATTGTATTTGAGCATGATTTGATAAAATTAATTGATTGAGTATGCTTGAATGATGTTGGATTGAAGTTGTATATGATCAATTTCATGAAATATTGATTGGATCAATTTTTGCCCAAATTCCAGGCTTGGCCGAATCTTGTTGATGCCCTAATGTCTTGGTATTTTTTGATTTTAATCATTGGATGAGTTAAAATCATGTGGGAAATATTGATTTAGGATTCAAGTGGATTGAAATCGAAATCGATTTGAAAAACCCCTAAAATGCCGAGACTAGTATGCATGGAAAATGATTGATTTTTGATTCAAATGTGTTGGACATATTTTGATGATAATGAGTATAATTAATTGTACAAATTTGTGTTTTGGAAATTTTAATTTGGGTAATTAATTATGGCAATACACTTTGGTTAATTAAGTTATAAAATTTGGAATTTGGTAATTTAATTAATTGGGCCTATTTTGGAAATTGGGCTTGAAAAGTTGTAATTGGGCTTAATGGGCTTGGTTGTACCAAGATTGGATTTAGGTTAAATTGGTTGGATCCAATTGGGCCCAAAACCATATCCATAAAGTCCAATTATGACTAATGGACCTTTAACTTTAATTGGACCTAAATTGGTTTCTTGGCAAATAAGGGCGATTCCTTAAATGGGCTTTGGTATTTGGGTTTGACCCATATTGACCAAAAGTCCATGCCTTAAGAAATTAATTAAAAGCCTATTGGACTTTAAATTAAATTGACATTGGATGTTAATTGGGCTTTGAGACCCGTAACGATTAGATTTAGAATCTAAGTCGTAAAGGTTCGTTAATAAAGTGTAATATTTAATTTGGAATTAAATATAGAATTAGTATTAAATACAAATTAAATTGGATTTAATGTTGTAGTTTAATTTAATTCAAGAATTCGTACTTTGAGTACTTATTCGCAAAACGAGTTTGACTCGCGTAAAATCAAATCACTGTTTGAACATTGGATGGTCATTAATATTCATATTAATTAATTGGATTAGATTGATTGATAACATGCATGTGTGAATACATGAATGCGATGCATGACTAATGTATATCGGTTGGATATTAGATGGGTGGGGCAATTTTGGAAATTGTTGTAATAAATTTAGAATTTTTTAATTGGACATGCGTGTCCAGCCTATTACCTCCTTACTCTTTGTATTTCTCTTCTCACCAATTCCCCTCAATGTAAATGAGGTTGCTTTAGAAGTGTTATGTAATCGGGTAGAAGTAATACTTGTTCTAGCGAGAGATAGGAAAGAGAGAGATTTGTTCTAGGAACAATGTGTTAAGTATCTATCCGCATATCATTATTATTTATTTTATGTGCCTTATTATGTGTTTAGAATGCATGTTTAAGGGTGTATGATGATGAGACCTTAACAAAGATAATTAATTGGTTGCCAATTACACGCGAAAAACCCTCACAAAATATTAAGTGTTTTTCCTTCCATTAAGTGATTCTTACTCAAGATCCAAGACTGGCATTGGTTTGTTAGCCAAAGTCAAGACCTTTGTCCGTCGCGGATGTGTTTGAATCATGAAGGCTTTGTTCTATATTAGTGTCTTGTCCAAGTTGTGATTTGTTGGCCAAAGTCAAGATCACTTCTTTTCCATCGACATTGATTACGAAGCTTTCCATGGTCAATGGGTTCCGCTTAACTGAGATCACTAAGTTTGTTGTGCCAAAGCCAATGCTTAGTTGATTCAGAGGAAAAAGGTTAGGCAATATATTGGATATATTGGCATATATAAGATATATGTTTCGGACTTGGATGTCCATCTACTGGATCTAGGAATTGGATGAGATCCAATTGGTCTTAGAGATCTACCTAGTTAATTATCATACAATTTGTTGGCCAACGTCAAGATTGTGTACTATTTAACGGGATCCTAGCCCACTAGGAAACAAGGTTTCCCGAGTACTCAACAGAGGGTTAGAGGCTCGCCGAAAAATAGTGGGAGGCAAGTATTAAATTTGCAATAGTCGTTTAGTTATTTGCCATATGCGCTCATTCAAATTTTTCGTCGTAAATTAATATATTAGTTGGACTAATATTTAATCATTGTTTTAAAACAGTTGGACTGTATTCTAACTATTTCATTTATAGTTTATTATATAATTGGATTATAGTAATCAATATATTTGAATTAACAAATTAAATTATAGTTGATTTTATAATTGGATTATATTAATCAATATAATTGAATTTAACCTATTAAATTATAGTTGATTATATAGTTGGACTATAGTAATCATTATAATAAATAGTACCTAAAATCGTTGATTAAATAGTTGGACTATTAGAATCAAGATAAATTGAAAGATTAGTGTTTAAAATATTATCCTGGGTGAAAATGTATTTAAACGACTTTAATTTTCAAATTGGGAATAAAACTTCAGGATAGTCCTGAAAACTAAGAAGTTACTTTATTTGATAAAATAACATCTTAAGCCTAAGCCCGGAGTTGAGCAAATAGTAGAGCATGATCTTTGGAAGATTCATGTGATGATAACTTTAGTGTTTAATCCATTATGCTTGCCAAAAAGACTCCTTAATTTCTTAATCAGAACTAAGGATTAGATACTTATAGTATAATAATGAAATTGAAGGATTTTCATAGATCTATTTTTAGATCTTAGAAGTACTAAATTGCAATAGTAAACTTTTGGAGAGTTAATGACTATACTCAATGAGACAAAGTCACAATTTGCAATAAGGCAAGAAGCGCAAGGCGCATCTTATTTCGACATTCCAGAAGGCCAAGGCTTGGCCAAAGGCTTCTGGAGTGTGAAAAGGGGCAAAGGCAAACATGAAGGAATTGAAGACGGGCAAGGCTCCGACTTCAAATATATTTGTCATAAACATGTTCACTACTAGTATTAAAATTGGATTTTAGATATTGGATGTGGTACATAAATATGTACCGGTGTGCAGAATCTGCTATGAGCAGGATACTGACTTCAGTTGAGATTTATCTGCGAATCAGAAACGGGACAACTGTCGATGTTTTAATCGTAGATACCTAAGTTTAGAAACTACCATTCGGGTGTGTACTTAAATTAGGAAACTGTTACAATGTAACTAGTTTGACTAGATACATTATCTCTATATCAGTGTTTAATCCGTTACGAATATACCTTTATATTCTAGAACACTAAAGTGTTTTATTATATAAAGATGATATTGAGATAAACACATTAGATGTGAATAATAGTATTTATATTTTGAATATAAATATATCTCAAACATATAACATGACAAACAAATAGCTCAAACTGATTTAATCAGTTGAGACTTATTTGTGGCATTGTTGTCTGGGACACAATTAAACAAGACTCGTATATCCACACTTTTGAAGAGTGGGTACAATGACGAATTTGATTCCATTCAAATAAAGTCTACGAATCTAGTTTATTAGGCAAAGTGCCTATAACACTATTTACTTGGTAAAAGTGTAAGTGTCACCGATCTGTTAGCTCTTGTTCATAGTGACGTAAGTGGGCCCATGTCTAGCTAGGCTAGAGGTGGATATGAATATTTCATGACCTCTACGGATGTGGCATCGCGTTATGGTTATATTTTTCTTTTGAAACACAAATCCGAAACTTTTAGAGTTTCGACACGAAATAGACAAACAGATTGGCTAAAGTATTATGCCATCACAGTAAGACCGTAATGGAAAATACTTAAGCAATAAGTTTCTAATATACTTGAAAGAGTATAGTATTCTTTCAAATAAGGACTCCTCCCGGAACACGTCAATTTGACGATGTGTCCGAACTGGATAAACCGAATTTTGTTAGACATGATAAGATTAATCATGAGTCGCTCTGAGCTACCATTTCCTTCAACGGATAAGCTTTAAACAGTGCAGAACTTATTTTGAATAAGGTTCCATAAAATCTGTTTGATAGATTTCATATTAGATATGAACGGGAAAGAAACCGGGTTTCTCATTCCTGAAAATTTGGGATGCTAGGCATGTGTTTGGATGATACCAAACTAAAACCCAAATTGGATAAGTGCCAATTGTAGGTTATCCTAAGGAAACCATAAGTATAGTATTTATACAACTCATAAGAGAACAATTTAATTTTTGCTCGCCATGCGGTTTTCCTAAGAGGAATACCGATATGCAGTGGTAAGTGGGAGGATAGTAAAACTCGATGAAAATCAGAGTTATACTATTCCAGGCACCGATTCCTTAATGGAACACAAATAGTTCATCAAGGATGTAACTATACCATTAATCTTCGAATACACAAGAATCGCGTAAGTCGGATAGAATCAGAAAACAAACCTGGGGTATGAGTTTCTGATCTCACCTCATAAAGATGTCAATCTTATTGAGGTATACCAACTGACTACGTATGAGGAAGTGATACAAGGTATCGACTCCCTTTTATGGCAAAGTGCCATGACATCCGAAATGGATTCCAGGTATACCAACTATGTTTGGATACTAGTTGATGTACCGCAAGGCATTGTGCCTATTGGTACTATATAAGTCTTCAAGGAAGACATACATGGAAGGCAACATACCAACGTATAAAGCTAGGCTTTTAGCGGAAAGGTATCGTTATCAACATTGTGTTGATTACAACGAAACCTTTTACATGTTGCCATGGTAAATCCATTTGGATAATGCTTGCTAATGCTACATGTTTCATTTATGAAATATGACAGCTTAACGGGAAAATCGCTTTCCTGAAAAGGAAACCTTTTGGAGGATGTTTACAACATCCTGACGGTTTTCTCGTACCATAACTAGCAAACAAGGTTTGCAGGTTATTTGATCCATATTTGGATTGAAGCAAGCATTAGGTTCTTGGAATTATCATTTTGATGTAATCATAATGGTTTATGATTTAATTCAAAACGAAATGATTCTTGTGTATATAAGAGGATTAGTGGGAGCGCACTGAAAATAGTTGTCCTATAAATAATGATAATATGTCATTTCTTGGAAATGATATTCCCATAATTATAATCGGTGAAAGCTTGGCTTTCATGAAACTCTACGAGATATCGTACATTGAAAAATGTACGCGACCTGGTGTCTCATACGCTTTGAACATATGCAGTCACAATCAGGCCAATCCAAGCGATAGTCACTGGATTGATGTTAAGAACATCCTTTAATATCTTAGAGAATTAAAGATGCTGTCTTATTCTATGGAGAAGGATAACTTGAAGTGACTGGGTTCACTACTGCAAGTTTCCTAACCGATAAAACGCTATAAGTCACAAACGGTGCTATAAAGTTTGAATAACGGAACAGTGAGCTGGAAAACATCCAAGCAAGATACTGTTACCGAATAAACAACAAATGCGGGTTATTGCTGCAGCTGAGGCAGCAATAGAAGCCATTTGGGTTGATAATAAATCCTAATTAGATTAGGAATAGTTTTGTTAGCAGCTGAGCTAGGCTTCAGCACAGGCTAAAGAATTAATGGTCTCATTAACGATCTAGATACATATTTCGACTATTCATCTGATTCGTTCGGATCATACATCGTAGCGATGTGATGATCGAATAAATCGCATTAGATGATAATCATGTAAATCTGCTGACGAAAGTATTTCTCAGCAATTTGAGCCAACCGTACATAGTTCGGGTGTAAGACATTCGAGTGATTGGATATAGGCCAAGTGGGAAATTGTTGGACAGTTATGACCCATAGCGTCACTATTTGTACAGATCATGGTGTTGTTGTACAAATTAACTATGTGACATAGGAGATTGCTCTCTTATCATTTGTGATTAGATCACCAAGATGTATAAATGATAGGAGGTCCATATGATTAGTTCCAGGATTGAGAATGATATGAGACAATATCAGTCCACGAAGGATTAATCATTAAATATCCCTAGTCAGAGTATTATCGAGATTGGACATCGATAAATGCGTAAAAGACTAGTGCTACACTTGTGCGCGTTGTGAGGGCATAACGACATAGTTCTCATATATTTGGGTATAGGATACTCATGCAAGTGTAACAGGAGGTTGTGTTTTACCGATGGTACGGGAAACAGCTTCACTCTGGATAGACCCATTCGGAATTTCATTGGTAGTATGACTATGTGTCTATGGAAGTCCGAAATCAGGGTAGGTGTATTTGGTCTTAACCTGAGACTTGCACCGCTAATACTTGCGACAATCAATATACTTTGGTTTTGGTCGTCCAGGGCTTTAATCTGTTTCTGTGTACGCCTCTTCTAGGTATATCGAGAATCGTAGTGTATTGGGTGTGATGTCAAGATGGAAATATCACTCCAGTCATAGTGGAGATGATGTCACGTAGGACACGGGACTGGTGCTCTTAAATGCTGCAGCTATCGGGATATTATGACTAGGTCATGTATGTCCGACATGTGCTTCGTATGGGGCAGACATAATTCCAGCCTCAGGCCTAGCACGTGACATCCGATACTGGATCGAAATACACAATACCACTTATACTATGCCTGATATAAATCGCTTATTCCTGTAAGCATATTTATGGAGAATTGGGTAGGCATGACACTTTGCTAGAAGCCAACCTTGTCTTGTAAATCGGTACAAACATAGTACTAGGTACTTACGTGTTCGGATATTCCGATGACCGAATTTACTGCCAACATATCCGGGGATCTCATGGGTCGCTTCCCGAAGATTCACCGATGACGTATGACTCGCACCTTAATTAATCTGGGATTAATTCGATGAGAGAGAAAATTAATCTGGGATTAATTGCGGATATATTTTATCTGGGATAAAATATCATTTAAAGAGAGATAACGATTAATTTGAAATTAATCGATAAAATAATATAATTGATATATTATACGAAATTGGATTTCGACGCGGAATTAAAATTAGATTTTAATTTAGAATTAATTCGTTAGCGACGTGAATAGCGATTTCGCTAGGTATAATCATTTAATTGCATCGCAACGGAAAATTCATTAATTTAGAATTAGCGAACCCGAGCCCGAGGTTTTTTACGAGCGCATTCGCATTTCGAATTCGAGTGCGGCACGCAAGTCACATCAAGCGTCAAATCGCTAGTCACATCAAGCGTCAAATCATGTCACTTTGAGTGATGTGACAATTGATTGATTGATTGATGTAGTGGTTGTGGGCTTTAATTGGTTTGACTTTTTAAAGCCAAAATTGTGTATATGGTTTTAATAATCAATTACCAATTTTTTAACACAACCTAACACCACTCTCTCTCTTTCTTCTTCATCTTTCACACCCAAGGGGCTTCTATTTCTCTTCACTGGTTCAGCTCAAAACTGTGAGCTAGGAGGAAGAAATAGATTGATTTTGTGGCAAAATCAAATGTGCTAGCACATGCCGGAGTCGTCCGTAGGTGATAGGGAAACCCATCCGTGAGCAAGGAATCACCAAATCAAGCTTGGAGCTCAAATGTTGATGATTGCCGAATCCATGGAGGAAGAAAAAAAAACAGAAACTGTCGTGAGCTTCTCAAAGGGCTTAAAAATTTTTTGTTGTCACTCGCGTCGCTCAACCGATCGATGTAAGTATTCGGAAACTTCGTTGATTGTATTCACATGTATTGCTATGCTTGTTATTCGATCCTCGGGACCGTAGAACTCCAACACCGTAAGACATTATGCCTATTGGTACTATATATGTCTTCAAGGAAGACATACATGGATGGCAACATACCAACGTATAAAGCTAGGCTTTTAGCGAAAAGGTATCGTTATCAACATTTTGTCGATTACGACGAAACCTTTTACCCATTGCCATTGTTATATCCATTTGGATAATGCTTGCTAATGCTGCATGTTTCATTTATGAAATATGGTAGCTGAACGTCAAAGGATGTTTAAAAAAATCCTGACGGTTTTGTCATACCAAAACTAGCAAACAAGGTTTGCAGGTTATTCGATCCATGTATGGATTAAAGCAAGCATTGCATTCTTGGAATTATCGTCTTGATTTAATCATAATGGTGTATGATTTAATTCAAAATGAAAATGATTCTTGTGTATATAAGGAAGTTAGTGGGAGCGCACTGACAGTGATGTCCTAAGTAATGATGACATATCATTTCTTGGAAATGATATTCCCATAATACAATCAGTGAAAGCTTGGCTTTCATGAAAATTCTCCTTAGAATTCTTGGGAGAAACAACTTTTATTCTAGGAATAAAGATCTATTGGGATAGATTTAAAGTTATTAATACTCTCTGAGAACTCGTACATTAAAAATATACGTGACCTGGTGTCTCATATGCTTTGAGCATATGAAGTCACAATCGGGCCAATCCAAGTGATAGTCATTGGATTGATGTTAAAAACATCTTTTAGTATCTTAGAGAACTAAGGATGCTATCTTAAACTATGGAGAATGAGAACTTGAAATGACTGGGTTCATTGCTGTATGTTTCCTAACCGATAAAAACGACTATAAGTCGTAATAACGGTGCTATACAGTTTGAATAACGGAACAGTGAGCTGGAAATCTTCCGAGCAAGATACTGTTACCAAATAAACTATAAAAGCAGATTATTGCTGCAGCTGAGGCAGCAATAGAAGCCATTTGGGTCGATAATAATCCTAATTAAATTAGGAATAGTTCTGTTAGCAGCTGAGCTAGGCTTCAGCCCAGGCTAAAGAATTAATGGTCTCATCAACGATCCAGATATATACTTCAAGATTCATCTGATTCGTTCGGATCATACATCGTGGCGATGTGATGATCAAATAAATCACATTAGATGATAATCATTATTTGTACAGATCATGGTGTTGTTGTACAAATTAACTATGTGACAAAGGAAATTACTCTTTTATCATTTGTGATTAGATCACCAAGATGTATAAATGATGAAAGATCCATATGATTAGTTCCATATTGATATGATATGAGATAGTATCAATCCACGATGGTTTAATCATTAAATATCCTTAGTCAGAGTATTATCGAGATTGGACATCGATAATGTGAAAAAGACTAGTTTTACACTTGTGCGCGTTGTGACGGCATCACGGCATAGTTCTCATATATTTGGGTATAGGATACTCTTGAAAGTGTAATAGGAGGTTGTTTTTACTGATGGTACGGAAACAGCTTCGCTCTGGATAGAACCATCGGAATTCCATTGGTAGTATGACTATGTGTCTATGGAAGTCCGAATCAGGGTAGGTGTATTTGGTCTTAACCTGAGACTTGCACCGCTAATACTTGCGACAATCAATATACTTTGGTTTTGGTCATCCAGGGCTTTAACCGGTTTTGTGTACGTCTCTTCTGGGTATATTGAGAATCGTAGTGTATTGGGTGTGATGTCGAGATGGAAGTATCACTCCAGTCATAGTGGAGATGATGATCACGTAGGATACGAAACTCGTTCTCTTATATGCTGCAGCTATCGGGATATTATGACTAGGTCATGTTTATCCGATTATAGAGACTAGTTACTAGAGATCCGATATGTACTTCGTACGGGGCAGACATAATTCCAGCCCCAAGCCTTGCATGTGACATCCGATACTGGATCGTAATACGTAATACTACATATACTACGCCTGATATAGATCATTTATTCCTGTAAGGATATTTCTGGAGAATTGGGAAGGCACGGTGCTTTGCTAGAAGCCAACCATGTCTTGTAAATCGGTAAAAACATAGTACTAGGTACGTACGTGTTCGGATAGTCCGACGACCAGATTTACTGCCAATATATCTGGGGATCTCATGGGTCGCTTCCCGAAGATTCACCGATGACGTATGACTCGCACTTTATTAATCTGGGATTAATTAGATGAAAGAGAAAATTAATCTGGGATTAATTATGGAGATATTTTTGTTGGACAATTATGACCCATATCGTCACTATTTGTACAGATCAAGGTGTTGTTGTACAAATTAACTATGTGACAAAGGAGATTGCACTCTTATCATTTGTGATTAGATCACCTAGATGTATAAATGATGAGAGGTCCATATGATTAGTTCCTGGATTGAGAATGATATGAGACAATATCAATCCACGAAGGATAAATCATTAAATATCCCTAGTTAGAGTATTATCGAGATTGGACATCGATAAATACGTAAAAGACTAGTATTATACTTGTGCGTGTTGTGAGGGCACAACGACATAGTTCTCATATATTTGGGTATAGGATACTCACGCAAGTGTAACAGGAGGTTGTGTTTTACCGATGGTACGGGAAACAGCTTCACTCTGGATAGACCCCTTCGGAATTCCATTGGTAGTATGACTATGTGTCTATGGAAGTCTGAAATCAGGGTAGGTGTATTTGGTCTTAACCTGAGACTTGCACCGCTAATACTTGCGACAATCAATATACTTTGGTTGCGGTCGTCCAGGGCTTTAACCAATTTCTATGTATGCCTCTTCTGGGTATATTGAGAATCGTAGTGTGTTGGGTGTTATGTCAAGACGGAAGTGTCACTCCAGTCATATGGTGTTGATGATCGCGCAGGGATACAGAACTAGTTCTCTATAAAGGTTGCAACAGTCGGGATAATATGACTTGGTCATGATTATCCGATAATAAAGAGACTAGTTGCTCGTAATCCGATATATGCTTCGTACGGGGCAGACACTGTACCAGCCCCAGGCCTTGCATGTGATCATCTGATACTGGACATAAATATGCAATACCACGTATACTACGCCTTATATAGATCCTTATTCCTGTAAGGATATTTCCGGAGAATTGGGTAGGCATGGCGCTTTGCTAGAAGCCAACATTGTCTTTTAAATCGGTAAAACGTAGTACTTGGTACTTACGTGTTCGGATAGTTCGACGACCGAATTTACTTCCAACATATCCGGGGATCTCATGGGTCGCTTCCCAAAGATTCACCGATGACGTATGACTCGCACTTTTAATTAATCTGGGATTAATAAGAAGATAGAGAAAATTAATCTGGGATTAATTGCAGAGATATTTTATTTGGGATAAAATATCATAAAAGAGAGATAACGATTAATTTGGAATTAATCGGTTAAATTAATATATTCGATATATTAAACGAAATTAGATTTCGACGCGTAACTAAAATTATATTTTAATTCGGGCGAACGAATTAATTTAGAATTAATTCGTTAGCGACGTGAATAGTAATTATGCTAGACATGATTATTTAATTAAATTAGATTTAATTACGTCGCAACGGAAAATTCGTTAATTTGGAATTAGCGAACCCGAGCCCGGGATTATTTGCGAGCGCATTCGCATTTCGAATTCGAGTGCGGCACGCAAATCAAATCAAGCGTCAAATTGCTAGTCGCAACTAGCGTCACATCATTCGTCAATCAAGTGATGGATGTCTTTCACTTTGAGTGATTGACGCCAATCACTATTCATTGATTGATGGATTGACATGAGTGATGTGAATAGGTGATGTGTGTGGTTGGCAATTAAAGCTTTAATTGTTTGATTTTTTTTAAAGTAAAATTTTGGTATATGATTTTGGAAATCAATTACGAAAATCAATACACATATTTATCTCTCTCTCTCCTCCAATTTCTCTCTTCTCCTTCACGCCATTGAGGCTGAAATTTTCTCTCTTCTGGTTCAGTTACTGCCGAGAGATAGGGAAGCAAAGTGCTTGGTTTTTGTGGCAAAAATCAAGAGAGCTAGCACTCCGAGAGATATGCGAAGGTGATAGGGAAGTCCACCCATGAGCCGGGAATCATTTGACGAAGCTTGGAGCTTGGATTCTTGAAGATGAAACCGAAAATGGAGGACCAAGTTGCAGTGCACTACCGAGCAGTCCATGGAGGCAGAAAATAATTTTTGTTGCCTCGCGCGTCGCTCAACCGATCGATGTGAGTATTCCGCAACTCCCTCGTTGTTATTCACACATGTTTCATTGCTTTATTCGATCCTCGGGACTTAGAGATCTCACCCAACAATGGTATCAGAGCGAGTAAAAGCATGAAATACGACTTAGGGTTAAAATTTGGGTAAAATGAATTTGAGCATGAAATTATGAAATTGGATGATTAAGTATGCTTGAATGTGTTTTAATTGATGATTGATTGGATCAATTTAATGAAACATTGTTTGGAACATTTTTTCCCCAAAATTTTGTGTTGGCCGAATTGTTGGATGCCCTATTCTGTCTTGGAATTTTGTTTCGTTGATCATTGGATGAGTTGGAAACAATCGAGAAATATTGATTGCGGATTTAATTTGATTGAAACCGAATCGATTTTGAAAATCCCTATATTGCCGAGACTTTGAGCATGAATATTGGGTTTGATTTTTTGATGAAATGTGTTGGACATGTTTTGTTGATGTTGAGCATGATTAGTTGTGTTAATTGATGTTTTAGAAATGTTAATTGGGTAATTAATTGTGTTATACACTTTGGTTAATTAAATATAAAATTTGGAATTTTTGTGTTTAATTAAATTGTGCCTATTTTGTGAAATTGGGCTTAAGTGTTGTTATTGGGCTTATTGGCCTTTGTTGTACAAAGTTGGGTTTAGGCAAAATTGGTTGGATCCAATTAGGCCCAAAACCGCTTCCATAAAGCTCAAATGCGACTAATGGACCTTTAAAGTTTAATTGGGCCTAATGGGCCTAAATTGATTTCTGGGCTTATGGGGTAATTCCCGGATTGGACTTTGGTTATCGGTTTGACCCGAGTTGACCAAAAGTCCACGCCTTAAGAAATTAATTAAAAGCCCATTGGACTTTAATTAAATTGACGTTGGATGTTAATCGGGCTTTGAGACCCGTAACGATTAAATTTGGAAGTTAAATCGTAAAAGGTTCGTAAATAAAGTGTAGTATTTAATTTGGAATTAAATAGCGAATTAGTATTAAATACAAATTGAATTGGATTTAATTATGTAATTTAATTTAATTCGAGAATTCGTACTTTGAGTACTTATTCGCAAAAACGAGTTTGACTCGAGTAAAATCAAATCATTTTTTGAACATTGGATGGTCACTAATTATCAGATTAATTAATTTGATTAGATTGATTGATAACATACTTGTGTGAATACATGGTTGCGATGCATGAATAATGTATATCGGATGGATATTAGATGGGTGGGACAATTTTAGAAATTGTTGTAATAAATTTGATTTATTAATTGGACCTGCGTGTCCAGCCTTTCACCTCCATATTCTTTGTATTCTCTTATCACCTATTCCCCTCAATGTAAATGAGGTTTCTTTAGAAGTGTAGTGTAACGGGTAGAAGTAAATATTTGTGCTAGCGGGAGAGAGAAATGGGGAGATTTGATCTAGGATCATTGTGTAAAGTATCCATCCGCATATCATTATTATTTTATCATATGCGCTTTATTATGTGTTTAGAATGCATGCTTAAGGGTGTATGATGATGGGACCTTAACAAAGATAATAAATTGGTTGCCAATTTGCACGCGAAAAACCCTCGGTAAATATTAAGCGTTTTTCCTTCCATTGAGTGATTCTCACTCAAGATCCGAGACTGGCATTGGCTTGTTGGCCAAAGTCAAGGCCTTTGTCCGTCGAGGATGTGTTTGAATCACGAGAGCTTTGTTCTATATCGGTGTTTTGTCCAAGTTTTGGTTTGTTGGCCAAAGTCAATACCACTTCTTGTCCATCGACATTGATTACGAAGCTTTCCATGGTCAATGGGTCGCGCTTAACAGGGATCACTAAGTTTGTTGTGCCAAAGCCAAGACTTAGTTGATTCAGAGGAAAAAGGTTAGGCAATACATTGGATGTATTGGCATATATAAGATATATGTTTCGGACTTGGATGTCCTCCTACCGGATCTAGGAATTGGATTGGATCCAATTGATCTTAGAGATCTACCTAGTTAATTATCATACAATTTGTTGGCCAAAGTCAAGATTGTGTGATATTTAACGGGATCCTAGCCCACTAGGAAACACGGTTTCCCGAGTACTCGACAGAGGGTTAGAGGCTCGCCGAAAAATAGTGGGAGGCAAGAATTGAATTTGAAATATTCGTTTAATTACTTGTCATACGCGCTCATTCAAATATCATTCGTCATATATTTTAAATGTTAGTTGGACTAATATTTAAATTGTTGTTTTTATAAATAGTTGGACTATATTCAAACAATTAAATTTATAGTTGATTAAATAGTTGGACTATTATAATCATTATAATAAATTGTACCTAAATCGTTGATTAAATAGTTGGACTATTAAAATCAAGAAAAATAGAAAGATTGACATTTAAAATATAATCCTAGGGAAAATGTATTTAAATGGTTTAATTTTTCAAATTGGGAATAAATTTCAGGATGGTCCTGAAAACTAATAAAGTTACTTTATTTGATAAAATAACATATTAGGCCTAAGCCCAGAATTAAGCAAAAAGTAGAGCATAATCTTTGGAAGATTTATGTAATGATAACTTTAGTGCTTAAGCTTGTCATAGTAGACTCCTTAATTTCCGAATCAGAACTAAGGATTAGATCCTTAAAGTATGATAAAGAAATTGAAGGATCTTCATAGATCTATTTTTAGATCTTAGAAGTACTAAATTGTAATAGTAAACTCTTGGAGAGTTAATGACTATTGTCAAGGAGATAAAGTCAAACTTTGCAATAAGGCAAGTAACTCAAGGCGCACTTTACTTCGATATTCTAGAAGGCCAAGGCTTGGCAAAAGACTTCTGGAGTGTTGAAAAGGGTAAAGGCAAAATCATTATAATATTCTGGGAAGATAAATGACATATCCCAAAATGTCTGCCTGAATTGTGGGAAACGGGATCGCGGAAGCGTGACTGCCGTTTGAACAATGCAGACATGAAGGAATTGAAGAACGGGTAAGGCTCTGACTTCAAATATATTTGTTATTAATATGCTGACTACTAGTGTTAAAATTGGATTTTAAATACTTAGTGTGATACATAAATATATATTGATGTTCAGAATCTGCTGTGAGCATGATATTGACTTCATATTGAGATTAATTTGCGAATTGAAAACGGGACGAAAGTCACTGTTTTAACCGTAGATACCTATATTTAGGAAGTACCTTAGGGTGTGTACCTAAATTTGGAAACTGTTATAATGTAACTAGTTTGACTAGAAACATTATCTCTATATCAGTGTTTAACCCGCTGCGGGTGAACCTTTATATCCTTGAACACTAAAGTGTTTTATTTTATAAAGATGGTATTGAGATAAACATATTAGATGTGAATAATAGTGTTTATATTTTGAATATAAATAAATCTCAAACATATATATCATGATAAACAAATAACTCAAACTGATTTGATCAGAAGAAACTTAAATGTGGCATTGTTGTTTGGGACACAATTAAACAAGACTCGTATATCCACACTTTTGGGTATCCATGTGAGTAAGTCACGATTCTTAAGACTTTGGCCAAAACCGATCACCTATGGTGGATCGCATCAGTTGTAAAGAATCGTGGACATGTCGACATGAGATATGCGCATTTGGAAACTTGACTGTGTATTCTATGTTTCCTAGGCACAACTCGGATAGCCTACGACGGAAAGATTGTTAAACATATGCGATGACTTCGATTCGTATAGTTTAGAAAGGTCATTCATGTTCTTCACCAATTCGGAGGTGGCCAATTACGTGTATATTAGCTAGGCTTATATGACGAATGTGTCTGAACTTAGAGAGTCCCAATAGGAAGTGTACTTGTTGAGCACTTGGGTAGTAGATTAATTTGATAAAAGATCATATTCGATATTATAATTATCAACTAAGATAATCAAGTGTTATTGGATAACATTGATTATTTACTATGACCTATTCAGATTAATTCAATAATTACACAAGGGCTTAATTGTAAAATTATAATTATCTATCCAATCTGAGGATATTATGGTAATTGTAAGTATGTATTAATAGGTGGTTTTGGCTTGATTAATTAGATTAAATCAAAATGGCAAACATTTAACTAATCCATTTCACAATCCTTGCCTTGATTTATTTGGATTAAATCATAGTGGGAGATAATAGAGATTAGTCACACTTAATTATACATATTTTGATAAATTAGATTAAGCCCACATAAAAGTTGATTATAATTTTTATTAATTAAAAATTACCTAAGTTTTGCTATAAATAGCAAGCTTTAGGAAGGTTTTAATTAAGAAAAGAAAAAGCTTGAGAAAGCTAAGTACAAGAAAATTCTTAGAGAAATTGACCTAAGTTAGAGAAGTGTTTAGAGAAGCTTGTGAGGTCTCTACAACATTTCATTTAGGAGAAATCAAGATTGGATCTTGGATTGAAGCTTACTAACATTGGAATCAAGATTGGATCTCGGAGTGAAGCTTGCAAACCTTTGAGGTTCTCCTACCATTTCAACAAGAGAATGAGATTGGATATTTACATCAAACATACTAGGTAAGTTTTAGCTTCTCTTAAGTTATGTTCTTTTATGTATTAGATACATGATCACATAACTTAATATTGAAATAATACTAATAAATTATATTAGGATGCTTTATAAGTATAAACACAATATGCTTGGTAATTGGGTCAAAATGTTTATGTTAGACATAGACATAATATTAGAGTTTGGAACTTTAGATTAAAGCTTAGAGCTATGGCTAATATTCTAGAATCACTTGACCACCTTTGGGTGACCTAGAATTATTCATGAGTCATTTCATTGTGGGATTCTAGTTTGGATTGTAATTTGATTCAAAGAAATACGTATATATATTTAGAATTTATATATGTTTAGCATAACATGTGTTGTGGTTGGTTTTGAAATTAAAATTATTTTAGGTGATTTTAAAAGTGTTTTAGGTTTTAAAATAAAATAAAAAAGTTACCCAGCCAAAATTGCCGAGGGTGTTGCGCTGCAGCGCAGCACTCTTTACTGCGCATGAGCATGTTGTACGTACCATGCTGTTGGTGTAACATGCTACTGCCAGCAAGCTTGCGCCGATTAACCCTAGCATTTGCGTCTAATTTTGTCCATTTTTTTTATCTCGATTAAATTTTTCCAGATCCAGATTTATTTCTGATTTTTCGCTAATCACTTGAAAAATAAAATATTATATTTTATTAAATTTTAAAATACACTCATGCTTATATCCATGAGTTAGACCTACTTCCACTGCGCGGGGCACCGACCCGACCCTAGAGGTTCCACATCTTCCCCAACAGAATGGTATCAGTAGAAAGACTTAACCACACCACACATGTTTTTGAATCTATGCCATAGTAATTTTAATTTAATTATGCATAAGTCATATTAGATATGTATTGCATGTTTTAAATTAAAATTTTGACCTAATTAAATTAATGACTTGATCATCATAAATCTCCCATGATTAAGTGATTACTTTAATAAAGTAATAAGGTACTAATAATGTTGGAGCATTATTGGATGGTCTGTCTTGTCAATACGTAGATGAATGAGTTCTTACTACTTATATCCAAGACCATCATTATTATGAAGCTACCATCATTATTATGAGGCTATAAGTGCTCGAAACTTAGGTCGCTCCGGTAAAATATTAGATGTAGCGTGATGAGTTAACGCAGTCACTCAATATTGTCATTATTATGAGGGTGTAAATATGAAGCTCATTAGTGCATATTGACAATTATACACCTGTAATACGTCTTAATCCAAGACTGTTGATAGTGTGAGGATAAGAAACTATTTATGACCAAACTAGGAGTCACATAAATGTGATTGACCTTGGAGGTCTACTTAATGAATTTATAATGGCCAATACCGTCGATAGTGTGAGCCTGGAGTAAATGTCATGGGATCCACTTCCCGTTATGAAATTTTGATAGTCAAATTTCTATTTTTTTGTTAAGGGAGATTACAGAATTACGTAAAATAATTGGAGGACACTAATAGTTTTAAAATTCCATAATCAATTAGTATTTTTATATTGAAATTAAAATATGTACTACTAGTGTTTAAATGTTGTCTTGTAGATAGCTGCCGCAAATCCATTAGCGCAACTTTTGGATAATGAGTCTTGAACTACTTAGAGTATGAGATGAACATCTGCCTTGACTTGGAATCAGAAAGATTGAGTATGCGCCGCTCAATCCAATACATGTCGAATTGATTTCTAATTTGCATAGATTGTACGTAGATGTACCAAATACTTGGAGCATTACAAGAGCACTGAAGGAGTTGTTCAAAGCAAATCAAGAAATTAAGATATTTCGGAAGTCTAAGGAATTTTTCCATGTTACGCTCAAGGATAAAGAAGTGGTTAGCATTCATGTTTGAAACATGATTGACTAGATCCGATATATGGAATGACAAGACATTTAGATAGATGATTGACTAGGCCATTATCTGATATTATCTTCTTTACCCGGTACATATGTTGGCTCTGTGATGCATTCGATGCAAGCCACATATGAAGAGCTTCATAATATGTTACGCTAGATATAACATGATTTGAAGAAAATGAATCCCATTTTGTACATCCATGGTGGAGCAAGCTCTTCAAAGATTTCTAGGAAGTCTAAGAAGATTACAATGGGATATAAGAAGAAAGATTTCAAGAAAAAAACTGCAAGATCGCTAGTAGCTCGTATGCATGTCTACATTGTAAGAAGTCTGGACACTGGTAGAAAGATTGTCTAGAGCTGAAAGGAAAAGCAGGAACCCCATGTACGCTTTGTATTTTTCCTATTATTGATATCTCATTAGCTTTAGATGAAAATAGTGATTGGGTGTTAGACACTGATAGTCCTACTCATAATAGAAGGCTAAACGTAGGAGAGATCCAGCTTAGAGTTGGCAATGGTGAGACATTGGATGTCAGAGCTATAGGAACAGATGTTCTAGATCTCATTAGTGAATGTAAATTAGATTTACATGACTGTTTTTATATGCCCTCCCGTATCAAATAAATAATATCTTAACTGATATTAGATAAAGAATAATATAAAATAAACATTAAAGATAATGTTTTATGTTTATATGATAAAGACAATGTTCTTTATCTAACGGTCACTATGTTTTAGAAACATATAAAGATGCCTTTAATGTAGAGGAAAATACAAGTAATAGATCTGAATTAAATAATACCAAATTAAGGCATATGAAATTGGGCCACATAGGTGTTAGACGTCTATAAAATTGGTAAATGATGGTTTGATTGAAAATCATAACTTAGATCCGTATCCGATTTGTGAGTCATGTTTCCTAAGGATAATGACATAGGCCCTATGTCGTGGTGTTAGACACTGTGCTAAAAATTTATTGGAACTAATACACGGCGATGTGTGTGGTCCATTAAATTATGTCGCTCATGTTGTTTCTGTTGGGTTTTAGCGCGGGCACAGCGGAAGCTCGCGGTTCGGGCGAAATCGCAACTTTAAAAACTTTTAAAATTACCAAATAAATTATTCAATATCCAATATGAATAATTCATTCATATTTCACCTAAACATATTTATTCAATATCAAATAATGACATAAATAGGTTAGAAACATTGCGAAATTTTTACGAAAATATTTTTCCGCAAAATGACATAAAACACGTTTTTGTCTGAACCGACCAACATACACACATGGGGGATGCCTAGGTCAGATCCAATAGTGCTTAGGCAGTTCTTGGGCTGCCAAAACAGTGACCAATTCACTGTTTGGACAGCGGACACCCGATAAGCCTGAAACTCACCTGGTAACACCGTTTTTCACTGTTTTCACATCTTTCAACTCTGAAACAATTTCCGGAAATTGTTCCAATGCCCAAAATACATCCAATACATTAATAAAATATACTTTTCATCACCAAAATCACAGAATTTCCAGATCTGATTTGGTAACCAAAAATATCATTTTTCATGCTTAAAATTCAATTTTCTCAACATTAATCATATCAACATTATGAAGAACACAAGAACAATTTTAGGGGTTACAAGAGTGGTCATAACACTATAGAATGACAACAAGTCATCAAATGAACAAATTGAACTAATATTACAATAATATTATCCAATTTAACTTCACACATACATCTAGCCTCCAAATCCATCCTCCAAATCAAAAAGCCCCAAAATCTAATAAATGAAGAAAAACTAGAACTATTCTAGATGTTGATGAGTGGTGAATCTATCACTATTTCCCACTCATTTAACCTAATATTTTGTATAGTTTCTTGGGTTTTGTGAATATTTTGATGTGTTTTGTGTTATTTTGTAGATAAATAAAGTTTCAGGACATTCTAGAAGTGAATTGGAGCAAAACAGGAAATATTGGACAAAAAGGGCAAAATCGTCATTTCGGCGTCACGACGCTGAAGTCTTGCGCGTCACGACGCCCAGCATGCGCCGAACCTGCTAACGTGCGCCGTCTGCCATGTGCCAGAATCTGATTGGTTTGACTTGCTAACGTGCGCCGATCATGCTAACGTGCGCTGTGCCACGTGTCGCCATCACAACGGAGATGCTAAAATGCGCCGGTGCCACGTGTCGCGATCTAACGGTGCCGAAAATCACCCTCCACACGTCAGCGTGATGTCACCAATGACGTCATGAACAGTGCCATGTCACCGGATAAGAATCTGAGTCGGTGAATCAGCAAATGACACGTGTCACTGTTCCAGCGTCGCGACGCTGAACTGTTCCAGCGTCGCGACGCCTGAGGCCTATCCGCGCCTATAAATAGAGCTCGAAATTTCAGATTTCATTGTACCTTCCTCTCCCATTTCTTTGATGTAAATATGGAGTTCTTCTCTCTCTAAATTTCTTTTAATTTAGTTTTGTAATTTTTAATTATGTTCTGTAATAATAGTAATTTTACTTTTGAATAGTAATAGTAATTTATTTTTACCTTTTACTTTTTATAGTTTTTACTATTCAATCATGAGGAGGTAATTTCCCTATACTAGGGTGAAAGGTAATTCTTTTACTATTGCTATTTAGATTAATCTCCCTTAAAAATAATATATTTACTATTTAAAATTTGACTTAATCAGGATACCGCCAGAATGGTCGGTTGGTAATAAAATTCCTTTTCCGCCTTTATGGCTGGTTTATTTTGGTTCTGCCTTTATGGATGGTTTATTTTGGTTCCGCCTTTATGGCTGGTTTACTTTATTCCGCCTTTATGGCTGGTTTACTTTGGTTCCGCCTTTATGGCTGGTTTACTTTGGTTCCGCCTTATGGCTGGTTTACTTTGGTTCCGCCTTTATGGCTGGTTGGACTTAAATTGACTTAATCAGGTTACCGCCTATATGGCTGGTTGGTAATAATCACAAGTTTATATATTATTTTACTGGGAGATATCTAAATAAGTAATAGTAGAAATAATTCCTTTTACCTTAGCATTTTATTTTATTTTACTTTTAAGCTTTTACTTTACTGCAATTACTTTTCAGCACTGTTACTTTATGGCTTTTACTTTTAAGTTTATACTAGCCCTAGTTATGTGTCATAACTAAGTTAGTTATCTAGGGTTGTGATGAAATCCAATATCACCAGTTTATAAGGGTTAGATTATAATTTGGGTAATATAAAGATTTATTTATTGAGTCTTAATCTTAATGCTCTTTAATTAACTGGACATTAATTAAATTGATTAGGTAAACTTAAAATGAACTAGATATAAGGATTTTAAGTTTAAGACCTTAGACTCAATAGCCCACGATCTTCCTTGAGGATAGATAACCCTTTTAATAGATTTCCTTACAGGATAGGAATATACCTGTCGGGCGGGGGTAGCCATAATTGGAACTTAATCTTAATGAATCTAGGTAATTTGGTTGACATAGACATATGGTTCAATTGGATTATACTAGGTATTTGTAATTGACCATCGGGAGAGGCTTTTACATAAATTAGTGTTCCAGGTTAATAAATCAATATATTACCCAACTATAAGATAACCACTTCATCTTTAAATAATATTGGAAGGATTCACAACCCTAGATAGTTTTATAAATTTGGATTTTTCTCAACCTACTTTTAAGCAAATTTTATTTACTTGTTTTAAATTTAGAATCATCGTCATTTCAAATCAATCAATCAAACAACCTGTTAGATACTGGTAATCATTTGGCCCCATAAATTGATAACAAAAGGTTTTAAGTCCTCGTGGGATCGATACTTTTTATACTACTTAAACGATACGTACGCTTGCATTATACGTGTGTGTTTACGCCGGTCAGATGTTCAAGAACAAGAAAAAAGCTGTCTAAGTTTAAGATTATTGAAGATTATCTCAAATCTTGTAATTTCCTCAAACGTTTTTCTTGATTTCTTCACTTTCTTCTCAAGTTTCTTCAAGAAATATTTTAGGAGCTTTTCCATGGAGGAGGTTTCGACCAAGGCTACTAATAACAGAGGAAAACAATTTTTTTCACTTTATATACTAGGGTAAAAATGAACTTGGGGGCAAAATGGTCATTTTAATCTATTTACTCATATTTAAAGAATTCAAATTCAATTTGAATTCTTCAAGTTTAAAAAATCATGCCATTTGTTACCAATAATATCTCACCACTTATCATACTAATTATACTTATGGATAGGATATTTAATTTCTAATTATTTAATTATTTAAAAATTAAATAACTAATTAATTAATTAATATAAATAACTATATATGTATTTTTATTTACATTAAATTACAAAATACATATATTAATGACATGTGTCAAAATCTCATTTGACAATTAATTAATATTTATCAAATCAAATTTTGTATCAAATACAAATACATATTAATTATTAATTGACCGAAATGCCCCTAATGCATGTATTTTTCGTTTAACCGTTTAAACGATTCGAATTAACAAATTTAATCCGGTGAAGTATTATAAATAATATATATTATTCATAACGCGTTGCCCAAGTTCTCAACGAGTATACTTCATATTATGGGACTCTCTAAGCTTATGTTTATCCGTCACGAAATCCAATTTCGTGTCCATAATTCACCCACTCATGAATTATGATCACTATGCTACTCGACTCGAGAAGATTCCTATTGACGTTGGTGTACCATCTATTAGGAAATCTTCAGTTAGTCATTCAGTGTTTATCAAATAAACACCTACACGTCTATATGAGTCTGCCAAGACTCATGGTTCATTGGGATAAATTATCGGACCATGTCTCGATATACGACATGTACTGGTCTCAGCAGATTTTTCTAACCGACCTGTGTCAGTAAATCTTAACCAGAAACTTTATTTGAGAATATACAACTTATAGTAACGCTTCCCAATGTCAATTACAAACTATGTTGTAACTGTTGGTTATTCTAAGGGTCCCAAGGATCACAAATCAAGCATGAACATGTGTGAATACATCGAGGGAGTTGCGGTATACTCACATCGATCGGTTAAGCGACGCTTTGACGAACAAAAACTTCAAAAATTCTGCTCGGCAGTGGCAGTTCATAGCCCACTGGTTTCGGCCATTGGAGGTCCTCGAACAAGCTCCAAGCTTCGTCGAACGATTCCCGGCTCATGGGTGGACTTCCCTATCACCTTCGTATGATCCCGTAGTGTGCTAGCACTCTCGATTTTGCCACAAAATCGCGACTTTTCTTCCCATTTTTCTCCCTTGGTTTACGGCAGAACTGCCAAACCAGAAGCAAGAAACAGCAGCCCAAATGGCGTGAAGATAAAGAAGAGTGGAGAGAGAGAAGAGTAAAAAGTGTGTTGTCTTATTTTGTATTTGATTTTATTAAATCATATACTAAAAATTTGGCTAATAAAAAATCAAACTTTTAATGCCAACAACCACCACATCACTCAATCACATCAATCAATCAATCACTTGTCACATCACTCAAAGTGACATGGTTTGACGCTTGATGTGACGCTAGATGCGACTAGCGATTTGACGCTTGATTTGACTTGTGTGCCGCACTCGAATTTGAAATGCGAATACGCTCGCAAATAATCCCGGGCTCGGGTTCGCTAATTCCAAATTAACGAATTTTTCGTTGCGTCGTAATTAAATCTAATTTAATTAAATAATCATGCCTAGAATAATTACTATTCACGTCGCTAACGAATTAATTATAAAATTAATTCGGTCGCCCGAATTAAAATCTAATTTTAATTCCGCGTCGAAATCTAATTTCATTTAATATATCGAATATATTAATTTATCGATTAATTCCAAATTAATTGTTTTCTCTCTTTAAATGATATTTTATCCCAGATAAAATATCTACGTAATTAATCCCAGACTAATTTTCTCTCTCATCTAATTAATCCCAGATTAATTAAAAGTACGAGTCATACGTCATCGGTGAATCTTTGGGAAGCGACCCATGAGATCCCCGGATATGTTGGCAGTAAATTCGGCCGTCGGACTATCCGAACACGTAAGTACCTCGTACTATGTTTATACCGAATTACAAGACAAGGTTGGCCTCTAACAAAGCGCCATGCCTACCCAATTCTCCTGAAATATCCTTACAGGAATAAAGGATCTATATCAGGTGTAGTATACGTAGTATTGCGTATTTCTGTCCAGTATCAGATGATCACATGCAAGGCCTGGGGCTGGTACAATGTATGCCCAGTACGAAGCATATATCGGATTACGAGCAACTAGTCTCTTTATAATCGGATAATCATGACCAAGTCATATTATCCCGACGGTTGCAACCTTTATAGAGAACCAGTTATGTATCCCTGCGCGATCATCAACTCCATATGACTAGAGTGACACTTCCATCTTGACATCACACCCAACACACTACGATTCTCAATATACCCAGTATGGGTGTACACAGAACCTGTTAAAGCCCTGGACGACCTCAACCAAAGTATATTGATTGTCGCAAGTATTAGCGGTGCAAGTCTCAGGTTAAGACCAAATACACCTACCCTGATGTCGGACTTCCATAGAAACGTAGTCATATTACCAATGGAATTCTGAGGGGGTCTTATCCAGAGCGAAGCTGTTTCCCGTACCATCGGTGAAACACAACCTCCTATTACACTTGCATGAGTATCCTATACCCAAACATATGAGAACTATGTCGTTGTGCTCTCACAACACGCACAAGTGCAATACTAGTCTTTTACGTATTTATCGATGTCCAATCTCGATAATACTCTGACTAGGGATATTTAATGATTTATCCTTCGTGGATTGATACTGTCTCATATCATTCTCAATCCAGGAACTAATCATATGGACCTCTCATCATTTATATATCTTGGTGATCTAATCACAAATGATAAGAGTGCAATCTCCTTTGTCACATAGTTAATTTGTACAACAACACCGTGATCTGTACAAATAGTGATGCTATGGGTCATAATTGTCCAACAGTAACTGCGCACTACGTCGTAAATTCTAGGGTCTTTATCTAATATATACATATCACTAAATCATATTTAGTTTCAATAAAATCGTAATTAGATCGAGTACGTGTATAAAGATAAGAGATGCTACCATTAAGTAAGTAATATTATGGAAAAATAAATTATTTGTATTCATGAATCGGACATAAATACGATCCGGATTGGCACTCTGAGCACCAACCCTAACAGTTTCTACATACTTCGTGACTTTCATGAATGATAAGTCTATAAATCGGAAACATTTGACAAGTTCAAAATAATTTGAAACGAAATAATAAAACGAACCATTAAATTCATCAAGTGTCTTTGATTATATCAAGGTGGTGAATTTATGAGCAATAAATTCAGAAGTTATTTAAGGGAGAATTAAATTCTCGCCCGATATAGCCCACCAGGAACTCCTCAACACAATGGTGTGTCTGAGCGAAGAAATCATATTTTATTGGATATGGTGCGATCTACGTGAGCTTTACAGATCTTTCATATTACCTTTATGGTCATGCGTTACTTACTGTTACCCACATACTTAATAGAGTTCCATCGAAAACTGTTTCTACAACCTCATATTGGATATGGTTCGGTAGAAAACCAAGTCTTAGATACTTAAAGAATTGAGGTTGTCTTGCATACGTTAGAGTTAGGCAGCGAGATAAACTAGCGCACAGAGGGTATAAATAAAGGTTCGTTGGATATCCTGATAATTCTATGGGATATTAATTATACGATTCAGAGTAACAAAATTTATTTGTTGCTCACTTTACCACTTTTCTTGAAAAAGAATTTTTGAGAGAAATTGAGAATTATAGAAAGATTGAAATTTATGAGTTTGATCCCAAGAATAAGGAACCTGAGATGGAACCAGAGATCTAACTAGGTGAAGGATCTACAACACAGATTCTACGCAAGTTCTATAAAATATCAAGGTCTCCTAAGAGATTATTTTTAGCATCTTATGTGAGCCTTGATGTTCTTCTTTTTGAGAAAATAAGATACGACTATGTATAAATTGATGATATTAGATATCGATTCGGGAAAATGGCAGGAAGCCATGAAGTCCGAGATAGATTCTATGCATGAAAATCAAATTTTGGGACTTGGTTCCTATGATTGACTATGAGGAAACTTTTTCACCACTAGCCATGCTAAAATCCATTAGGATTATTTTATGCCTTTGCTGCATATCATGAGATATGGCAGATGGATGTGAAAACCATTTTCCTAAATGGATTCCTCTAGGAGGATATCTATATGGAACAACCATAAGATTTTCGTATGCAGTGAGACTTCAAACTAGGTTTGTAAGCTTCAGAAGCCGATTTATGGTCTTAAACATGCATCCCAAAACTGGAATCATCATTTTGATGATATAATTTGATTATCTGGATTCATCAAGGACGAGGAAGAACCGTGTGTTTATAAGAAAGTGAGTGGGAGTATGATAGTATTCATTCTCTTGTTTGTAGATGACATCCTTATCATTAGAAATGATATTAGATTGATGCAAAGTGTGAAATTCTACCTTTGCAAGAACTTCTCCATGAAAGATAAAGGTGAAGCTTCTTATATACTAAGTATAAGGCTCTACTGGGATAGAGTTAGGAAGCTTATAGGTTGTCACAATCGACGTATATAGATAAAATGTTAGAAAGGCCTGCTAGGCAGTAAATGTACCTTCCTGATATGACATACATCTTTCGAAAGGAAATGACAGAGAGAGTTAGAACTTCTAACTTTCCATATGCTTCTAGGAAACATTATGTATGTTATATTATGTACTAGACCTGACATTAGTTTCAGCGTCATTGTGACAGGCCGATATCAATCTGATCCAAGTAATAATCATTGGACAACCGTGAAACATATCCTGAAATATCTTAAGTGTAAGGGATAAGTTTATGACATATGGAGAAGATGAGCTACAATTTAAGGTTTATATAGTTACTAAATTCCAAGGAGATCCAGATGATAGATAACCTATATATGGATATATATTTACCATTAATAATTATGCAGGTAGTTGGCGAGGTTCATAGTAAGACTCAACAGCTGATTCCACCACTGAGGCGGAATTTATAGCAGTTTTAGAAGATGCTAAAGAAGTTGTATAGATTAGAAATATTATCACAGAACTTGGCATTGTGCCTAGGATTCGATCCTATTGTAATGTGATAATAATGGAGCCATCGAGCAGCCTAAGGAGCCGAGAGTGCATTCCAAGTCTAAACACGTGGATAGTAAATTTCACGTGATAAGATATATTATTGAATGAAATGACATAGTGGCCTTGAAGTTTCAAGGACTAGACAACATAGCATATCCACTTAATAATGCCTAACCTTATAATTTATTGGATAAACATGAGGAGGAGATGAGACTGAGGTACCATCCAGATTGGCACTAAGCAAGTGGGAGTTTGTTGGCGTTGGTGCTTGGAGCGTCAATCCGAATAATGTATTGTATAATATATTTTTATTATTTATTAATAAAACAACTACATTTTCATTTTAAACTATATTAATGGTATTTTCATTATGCATATTAGATTGATATATAAATATGCTAAGAATGACATCGACCTAAGAATAGTCATGTAGTAATATTGTGTTGGGGTTTTGGGCGATGGGGCGTAACGGAAACGCGGTTCGGGCGAAATCATAATTTAAAACTTTTCAAATTACCGAATAAATTATTCAATATCTAATATGAATAATTTATTCATATTTCACCTAAACCTATTGATTCAATATCAAATATCAACATAAACAAGGTTGAAATGTTGCGAAACTTTTACGAAAACCGTTTTTTCGTAAAATGACGCAAAACACATTTTTGACCGAACCGACCACCTGAATCTTATGGGGACTTCCTAGGTCAGCCCCAATAGTGTTAGGGCATTTCATGGGCTGCCCAAACAGTGACGAACTCACTGTTTGGACAGTCGTCACTCGGTTGGCTCAAAAGTCACCCGTTAACGTCGTTTTTGGCCATTTTTGCTTATTTCAACTCCGAAACACTTTCCGGAAATTGTTCCAACTCCCAAAAAACATCCATTACATTAATAAGACATCAAAAACATCACATAATTTCTAGTTCTACATAATCTGATCAACAAACCAAAATTCCTAAATTTGCATGCTTTAATCCAACAAATTCAAGATTAATCTAATTAATCACAACACCAAATGAGTCCCACCACACATGAACAACTCTAAAAAAATTCTAGGCTATCTTAGAGTGGATCAAAAACTCTAGAAAGGCAACTTATCAATAATTGATCAAATTGGACAAAGCTTATACTAATTCCTTCCAAATCCATTCACACATGCTTCAATCTATACATCAAACCACATTTCAAGAATTAAAAGTTCTGTGATAATATTTCTAATCTATACAACTTCTGAATTAAAAGAACCCTAGAACATTTCTAGAAATCTAAAGAACTTGACATTGTGCCTAGGATTCCAAATCATCCATCAAACCACAAAGCTCTAAATTTTCAGAATTAAAAGAACCCTAGAACATTTCTAGATTATCAAGAAACAAGAAATCAAATTTCTAAGCTTATGAATGAAGTGGATTACCTTTAATCACTTGTTTCTTATGCTTTTTTCTTGAATTTTCTTTCAATTCTTCATGGATTTTGCAAAAATATTTTGAAACCCAATTTTTGAAGCTTAGTCGGCCATTGATGATGATAAGAAGAAGATGAAAACAATTTTCTATTTAAATAAAGAAGTGGCCGAAATTTACAAGGTCAAGGGGAAAAATTGTCCTTTTCAATTTTAATCTAATTAAAATTATAATTAACTTCATATAAGCAAATCAAATTCACACACATATAAAGTATAATTAATACATGCCAAATGCTCCAATTAAATCTCACCATGTATCATTCAAATAATGATAAATGGATAAAGATTAAATTTTTTAATTATTTAATTATTTAACAATTAAATAACTAAATAATTAATTAACAACCATATATGTATTTTTATTTACATTAAATAATAAATAAATATATTTATAGCATGTGTCAAAATCTCATTTGACGAATAATTAATGTGTATCTAATCGTATTATGTATCAAATACAAATACACAATAATTATTAGCGGACAAGATCACCTAATGCATGCGTTATCGTTTAACCGATTAAACGATTCGAATTAACTCACTTAATCCGGTAAAGTATTATGAATAATCCATATTATTCACATCGCGTTGCCCAAGTGTTCAACGAGTACACTTCATATTATGAGACTCTCCTAAGTTTAGGTCTATCCATCACGAAATCCAATTTCATATCCATAATCCACCCACTCAAAGATTATGACCACCACAGATAATCTCGCTAAATTATGCAAGCCGAGGTCATAGCATACGTATAATCCCTCCGTCACAGATCATCCGTATTATATCTGGGATATAGATAACAACGTCAAATCCGTTCGGTATAATACAGTCGACTTTCAATTTACGATCTCTAAATAACACTCGGAACTGATTTTCGAAGTTATACAACGGCCATGGATTTACTAGATCGTAAACACGTGCTGGATGCATATGCCTTGTACACAAGACTGACGGATCCTATCTTGATATGCACAGGATACATGAGCATCAGTGCACACCCAACGAATAGGCGGAGGTCTGATCATGAATAAATCATTGACGTGACTGCCATCAAAGTGTGGAGGATAACTCATATATCCATAATGGTATCTCAAGTCAAAGGATCACTATGCTCGCTCAACTCGAGAAGGTTCCTATTGACGTTAGTGTACCATCTATTAGGAAACCTTCAGTGAGTCGTTCAGTGTCTTATCAAATAAACACTATATGTCTATACGAGTCTCCCGAGACTCATGGTTCACTGGGATAAACCATCGAACCAAGTCACGATATACGACATGTACTGGTCTCAGCAGATTTTACTAACCAACCCATGTTAGCAAATCTTGACCATGAACTTTATTTAAGGATATACAACTAATAATGCGCTTCCCAATGTCAATTACAAACTACGTTGTAACTGCGCACTATACTGTAAATCCTAGGATATTTGTCTAATATACACGTATCACTGAACTAGATTCAGTTTCGATCTAATCGTAATCAGATATCTAATCGTAATTAGATCGAATAAGCGTATAAAAGACAAGGGTGCTACCATTAAATTAGTAATATTATGGAAAATTGAATCGCTCGTATTTATGAATCAGACATAAATATGATCCGGATTGGCACTCCGAGCACCAACCCTAACATATTGGACATTAGGTGGTCCAATATTGGGATAAGTATTACTATTATAAACTATTTATAAAGTAGATATATATCTATTCCTAGTCGTTGATTTTCGAAATACGATTGAATTCCTATAACCTATAAGACTAGCACATATCTTATATTGGAATTGGAGCTCCAATGGTTTAACCCGATGTACCATAAGCTATGGAAGCTCGTATAGACATGTGGATATTGGTTGGACTAAATATTGAATGACTCAAAAGTGATTCCTAATAGTTGGAAGTACACACCACCATCATTATGAGTCTCCTCGAATCGAGTAGCACATGTGATCTTTTGACTATAGGATAACATTGATTTTATGTGAGATCCTCCACACTTTGATGCCATGTATATCAAAAACCTTTCATGGTTTGGCCTCTAGATATTCGTTGGGTGTGGACCGATGCACTCAGTAATCAAGTGTGAGTCAAGATAGGATTTGTCGGTTCGTATGTGTACTATAAGGGCTTTGGGTATCCATGTGAGTAAGTCATGATTCTTAAGACTTTGGCCAAAGCGGATCTCCTAGGATGGATCGCATCAGTTGTAAAGAATCGTTGACATGTCGACATGAGATGTGCATCTTTGGAAACTTGACGGTGTATTCTATGTTTCCTAGGCACAACTCGGATAGCCTATGACGGAAGGATTATTAAACATATGTGATTACCTCGACTTGTATAGTTCAGAAAGGTCATTCGTGTTCTTCACAAATTCGGAGGTGCTCAAATTGCGTAAATATTAGCTAGGCTTATATGAAGAATGTGTCTGAACTTAGAGAGTCCCAATATGAAGTGTACTTGTTAAGCACTTGGTAATCAATTAATTTTGATAAAAGATAATATTCAATATTATAATTATCAAATAAGATAATCAAGTGTTATTGGATAACATTGATTATTTACTTTGACCTAATTGGATTAATTCAATAATTACACAAGGGCTTAATTGTAAAATCATAAATATATTTACCATTTGAGGATATTATGGTAATTGTAAGTATGTATTAATAGGTGGTTTTGGCTTGATTTAATTGGATTAAATCAAAATGACAAACATTTAACTAATCCATTTCATAATCCTTGTCTTGATTTAATTGGATTAAATCATAGTGGGAGACAATGTAGATTTGTCACACCTAATTATACATATTTGGACAAATTAGATTAAGCCCATATAAAAGTTGATTACAAATTTTTTTAATTAAAAATTACCTAAGTTTTTCTATAAATAGCAAGCTTTAGGAAGGTTTTAATTAAGAAAAGAAAAAGCTTGAGAAAACTAAGTACAAGCAAATTCTTAGAGAAATTAGCCTAAGTTAGAGAAATGTTTAGAGAAGCTTGTGAGGCCTCTACAACATTTCATTTAGGAGAAATCAAGATTGGATCTTGGATTAATGTTTACTAATATTGGAATCAAGATTGGATCTTAGAGTGAAGCTTGCAAACCTTTGAGGTTCTCCTACCATTTCAACAAGAGAATGAGATTAGATCTTTGCATCAAACTTGCTAGGTAAGTTTTAACTTCTCTTAAGTTATGTTCTTTTATGTATTAGATACATGATCACATAACTTAATGTTGAAATAAGACTAATAAATTATGTTATGATGCTTTAGAAGTATAAACACAATATGCTTGGTAATTAGGTCAAAATGTTTATGTTAGACATAGACATAAAGTTAGAGTTTAGAACTCTAAATTAAAGCTTAGAGCTATGACTATTATTCTACAATCATTTTACCACCTTTGGGTGACCTAGAATTGTTCATGAGTCATTTCATTATGGGATTCTATTTTGGGTTGTAACTTGATTCAAAGAAATACATATATATATTTAGAATTTATATATGTTTGTGGTATAACATGTGTTGTAGTTGGTTTTGAAATTTAAATTATTTTGGATGATTTTAAAAGTGTTTTAGGTTTTAAAATAAAAAAAAAAAACAGTTGCATTGCCAAAATATCTGAGGGTACTGCGTTGCAGCGCAACAACTTACGCTGCAACGTAGCATGCTGATGTGCGCAGCATTCTGCTAGCATAACATTTTTCTACCACCAGGCTGCAACATGCTTCGCATGCTGCTTGTGAAGATTATCCCAGGCATTTGCGTCTAATTTTATCCGGTTTATTTATCTCGATTAAAATTTTCCAAATCTAGATTTTTTTTTTTTGGTTTTTCCCTAAAAACTTGAAAAATAAAATATTTTATTTTATTCAATTTTGAAATACACTCATACTTGATATCCACAGGTTAGACCCTTTTCCGCTGCGCGGGGCACCGATCCGACCTTAGCGGTTCCACATTTGCCCCAACATCTGAGGGGTATGGGCATATTAGATCTGAGTATCCCACATACCTAAAGTTTAAAGGCAAGAAAGTCATGGCATCCTCACTTAATGATTCAGAAGGTGGCTATACTTCTGATAAGTCTCCTAAAGATAAGAGCAACTTTATGACTTTCACTGCTAGTGTGACCGGTAAGAGAGAGGATAATATTAGTAATATAGATGTTGAATCAGAATTCTTTCACGATGACTCTGTAGATGAGGATAGTCTTCAGGTAGTCTACACTAAACTGTTTAATGAGAGCCTAGCTATCAAGAAGACAAATATCGAGGTCAATAAAAGGCTAAAAGAAGTGGAGCTAGATAAAAATGAAGCTCAAGCTAAGTTGCAGCAATGCCTTTTGCTGATAGATGACCTTGAGGAGAGGAATAAAAGACTAGTTGATAAAGTGTGATTCTTTGAAGCAGAACTTGAATATGCTAGAATACAGTTGTCTGTATTTTCTATTGGAACTGAGAAACTAAAACGTATTGTAGGGATAATGTTAACTGTAATTGTGACAAGACGTCATTGTCTAAAGCTGTGCCAATCCCTCATAAATGTGACTTAGGTAATACAACTATTGATTGTGATCATATGATTCCTCGTGTTGCTCCTCAATCTGTGTCATAATCTCAATTTAGAGGTGTGGTGGGTAAACCTCACTCTCATCCGAGGATTGTGCCTGTATGTCATAATCGTGGCAGAGCATGACACATTAAGCCTAAGTGCTTTATGTTGCACAAATAAAGGAGAAGACCTAAGAGTGTGTCACATAGATTTGATTCTTCAAATCTGGTTTCTAAAGTTTCTGCACTAACTAAACAAGAACAATTTCTTAGTGAAAAACTTACTTTGTTGACTATGAATAGTCAGGTGGAAGAGATTCCTAAGCAAGCTTGGGTGTGGAAGCAAGATGTCTTCCCATCTATTTCTGAATGCCTTGATCCTAAGAGGCATGATAAGAATGCACTTCGGTGTAACTCTTCCTAAAAGTTGCATTAGTTTTCCCATTTAATGTGTGTGCGCGCGCGTGCGTGTGTTTTATAATTTTTTTCATGACTATCTTTTATTTTATTTTTACTGTATATTGGTGTGTGTGTCTTTTTTTATTATTTATCACTTGGTACATATGATGGAAATCCATACATAAATTTTATAGCCGATTCCGAATGGAGGTAGTATGATATGCACTCGGGATACAACTCAACGTACCACTGGCTATTGACAAGCCTTGTCGTGTTTTTACATTTTTTCTGTGTCAAAAAAATATAAAAAATTATAAAATGAAAAAGACAAAATATTTTTGTGTGGCTCAGTAGAGCATGAAAAGCATGTGCATGTGATCCTGGTATGTAGGATATATATTTATGCTCGTGTAATATGTTTTTATTTTTCTTGATGCTCTATGTGCATGAATGTGTGATTAAAACTATTAGTATATCTTGTGCTTACATTTCACATACACATTTTTATTATTGTTGAGGCTTGGTCGCATATATGAGTTTTTGGATAGGTAATTTAATTTCTACCATACTTTGCTCACTAAATAGTGAGACTTTTGACTCGATGACCTTGTGTTATCCACCGGTAACATAAAAATAAAAAAAAAATCAGTTTATATGAGACTCAAGAGGAAAATAGCCAATGGGCCGAAATTCAAAAGTAAATGGCAAAAATCCTTCACTCGAAAGAGTTTTTATTTATGAGCTCATCATATTTAGGGGGAAAATAATATAGTATACAACCAATATTATTTATTTTCAGGTCATAGTAATGTTGGGTTTGAACACATATTTTATGGACTTGGTGTGTCAAGAGATGAGATTTATTTGGCTATGTCCCGCTCATAAAATAAGGTATGAAGCCTTGATTCGTTATGTACTTATTTTTTCACGCAAGTGCTTACTATGCTTTGATATTTATGTCATATGCATGTGTGTAGTATTTAGCAAAATCTAAAATGATGCATATTATTTCATGTTATAAATAGTTGAATACTGACTGAGTATCATTGTATTTGCTTGAAGTGTTGTTTCAATCATTTTTTATTGTTTTTTATTTAACTCATTGTGTGCTTGTGTGTGCATGTCATTGTATTTTTTTTCTGCGCATTTATGAGTGTCCCATGTGTAATTTTTGCTAACTAAGTAAGGCTGTTAGTACGGGGAATAAGTTATGTTTGTTTATTCTCTTGCATGTGTCATTCATTTACCAATTATCATTTCATTTATTAGGGGGAGATTGATTAATGGGGAGTAGGATATCTACTTATATATTTGTACATTCATGAGATTTGTCGCTGCTTTACCTGTTCTTTATAATCCATGTGCTTTTCACGATATTTTTTTTTTTATGGATGTTTTAATTAAGCATGTTATTTGCTGAGGTGGCATTGATTTCAAGACTACTTTGTTAAGTATTAGATCGAGTCATATTGTAATAAGTCATTGTCTTGATGGTTGGCAGTTGACTATTTTCTTTTTGGGTCTTTTACCATAATCTTTGTACTAGGTAGTGTTTTATCACAAATGCCAAATGGGGAGATTATTTGTTCCATATTTGTTGGTAATGTCTGTAACAAAATAAGTTCAATTGAGTTGTAATAAGTCTTAAAGACCTCAGTGCAATTGGACTGGTATTCGGCAAGCTGTGCATGAAGAATCAGATATACGTTAGTGCTGCGTTCGTTGAAGCGTTCAAACAAGTGGCGTTAGTGTCATGTTCGTTTTTGGGTTCGAATGAAACTTGGCAGAAGATTCCCGTGAGTAGTGCGTTCATCATTCCATTCCAACGAAACCTTCCAGAGAATTTGCGTTCGTGGTGCGTTCGAGAAAATGTTCCAACGAGTTTGTGGAACAAGCACACGTTCGACATGTGTTTGAGTGGCGTTCGAATGCCTATGTATAAATGACCTATTTTCGACGCGTTTTAAGCCTATTTTGCACTATGGAAATCTTTCTTTTTGCCCTACCTATATAAACACATTATAGTCTTCTTTTACAATAGTTGGAAATATATTACTTTGAGCCAAAAGATATTCTTAGCTTTTCAACCTTCTCATTCTTACCTTGAAGACTCCTTGAATTTTCTTGTCTTCTCTATTATGTGAGATTGATCTTTGATTTACCATCAATACAACCAAACCCAATTTCCTAAACCTTCATATTTCTCAATGAGGGAGATTGGTAGTCGGAGTTTCGGCTTTCAGAGTTTGCAAAGTTAATATGTTCAGGATTTCAGAGGTTTTGAAGAAAATCATGGAGTACGAGCTCGAGGAGTTCTTCGAGTTCTTACAGTTTAGACGTACTAGAGTCGGCGGAGTTGCTATCATAGGTCTTTTACCACCGCTGTAAGTATTTCTCTATTATAATGGATTTTGGACTGGTAGCCGAGATACCCGTAGTGATTTTTTACTTGCACGTATTTTCTACTTTGTCAACAAATCTGTTGTGTTGATTTATTTTCTGCATTAATTTATTTGCATTGATTTATATTTGTTAGAATTAAGGGTGCTCGATAAACTCATTAATCCATAGAAATAATATTTAGGACTTGTCTTAAATATTGTGATTAATTCCACATAGGGTCAGAACCTAGGGTAAAATTCAAACTTTCACACCATATTTTTTTAATTACAATATCAAACAGAGCCTATATAATAATTATTAAGTTAGAGCCAGTAGTGATGAAATGAAAGTTACAATTATATATATATATACACACACACGCACACATACTAGATGTTGTTCATGCCTATGACACGATGTTAAAGGGTTTATCGCATGATCTACCATTATTATTTTCAGATAGATTTTAGAATTATGTCTTTTAATTTATTTGGTAAGTTACAATTGATATTTGAAAATGATTTTGTTATTTGATTTGTTTGGTAAATTATAATTGTCAATTTCATAGAGATTGTATAATGAAATGATTCTTTATCAGCCATTAGATTATAATGAAATGATCTGAGCCGCCTAACATTTAGATATATTATATCTCTTAATCTGAACCCTTAATTGTCTTCTCTTTCACCCACACCATTTTACTCTATAATATACATATTAAAAAAGTGTATACTAATTAGTAATTACCCTAAACCCTAGGACTGGAAAATTTTCCCAATTGCAAATATACATCACCCCTTGCGTCATTTTCGTCGTAGGTATAGTAGAAGTCAATGGTTAGAACAGATACTTTTTGTGTGGTGATCTGAATAAAGACATGGAAATATAAAGAAGTAACAATTTAATTTGTTAACTCTCAATTAACTTGTAATATATATTCACCGAATTTACATTAAGATTGAGGTAAAAAGATCAGATCGGTTTCGTAATTTTTCATGTTTTTAGATAATTTCAAGTGTGAATTTGTATTTCTATGTGAAATATTTATTACATATATTATTTTATGTTATTAGATTTTATCTCAATTTAACTTGAATCTTAAGATGTCCTACATTTTTATTATGTGTATGATGTTTTTAATGTATAAATGAATTTTCATATTAAAAAAAAAAAAAAAAAAAAAAACTTTTTAGACGACTACTTAAATACAAGGGAATAAAAAATATACATTTCCTCTCTCTAAATAATTTTTCTAGATTTTATCAAAAATCAACCCCACAAAGAGATGAAAAAAATGAAATTTGTTAACCATTTTATAAACAAAAACATAAATATAAATAGCAAGGTCTAGCTGTGAGAGAGAAGCAATGGCAGAAGAAGTGAAGCTTTTGAAGACATGGTCAAGTCCCTTTGGTTTGAGAGCTGTTTGGGCATTGAAGCTTAAGGGCGTTCAATTTGATTTCATAAATGAAGATCTCTCCAACAAAAGCCCTTTACTTCTTCAATCTAATCCTGTTCATAAAAAAGTTCCTGTGCTTATACACAACGGGAAACCAATCTCAGAGTCACTGGTAATTATTGAATATGTTGATGAGACTTGGAAGCAAAATCCTTTGCTTCCTGAAGATCCTTATGAAAGATCCAGGGCTCGCTTCTGGGCTAAATTCAGCGATGATAAGGTCAGTGTGGGTAACTTGAAATTTAAAGCACAAACTCTTTGTACATATAAAAACATTAAAGCGTCGATCTCTCTTAATTTTTTTGTTTTCGATGTTGCAGGTTCTGCCATCAATATGGAATGTTTTCATTAAGCAAGGGAAAGAACAAGAGGAAGCTATTGGTGAAGCTTCTGAGAATCTGAATTTCTTAGAAGAAGAGCTAAAGGAAAAGAAATTCTTTGGAGGAGAGAAGATTGGAATGGCAGATCTTGCTTTGGGTTTGCTTGCCAATTTGGTCAGCGTATTAGAAGAGGTTATTGGTGTGAAATTTGTAGAAAAGGAGAGGTTCCCATTGCTGTCAGCTTGGATGAAAGAGTTTGCTGATGCCCCAATAATCAAAGAAACCTGGCCACCTCATGAAAAAATGGTCGCCAAGTATCGTGCCATGCGAGAGCCTTATCTTGCAGCTGCGCAGCCTAAATGACTGATGAATTTAATGCCTGCGTGTGGGGGATTTTGAGCCTTCATCTTTTGTTTCCACGGCACGAGGCTAAATCATCGTTTGGTTTGTTTTCCTTTTGAACCTCTGGGATTTTTTTTTTTAAATAATGGAGCTCAATTGGTATTTTATGAAGTTTGTAATTGTGTTAGCTATCGCATGAATGTTCTGTTTCTGTTTCTGTTTCTCTTAAGCTTTTAATAAAATTTGCTATCGTCTGCTCTCCAGGACATTCATCTTTCCTCAATTTTCACAAAGTGACATTATTAATACATGTGGTTCAGATAAAGTTGGAACCCAAAATATTGATTACTGCAATAAAAATCCATGAAGAATTAGGAATAGGAACTCAGATTATTGAACTGATCTTTATAATGAAATTTTTATAAATTATGATTAATAGTAATTAAATAATCATTTATATATAACTAGTCAGGAACCTGTATGATGTCTAGCCCTGGGCATTATCAGATTCGGTTCGGATCGGACCGAATCTGAATCCGATAAGCAGTGTGTAAAATTATCTGATCGGATCTAAAATGAGGGGAATATTGTGGAATCAAATCAAAGCTCACATAGTCCCCAAGGGGTGTGGCTTGGTGGTGTAGGGTCCAGGATCTCACCTTGAGGTTCTGGGTTCGAATCCAGGGGGTGCACTTCTTGTAAGAGCCTGGGACAGCCGGTGGTTTTACCTGCGCCGCGGCCCAGAATAGGTGGTTTGGTGGCGGGGTTTCCATCGTTTCCAAAAAAAAAAAAATCAAAGCTCACACACTACACCTTTATTATCATTTAATGAGTTTAGGAAATGAAGTATTTAATTTTAAATCATTATGTGCTTGTGAATTTCTGAAAATTGAAAATGATGATTTAAATAAGAAAATAGATAGTTTGCATGACATTGTGATCAAGTTCACTTAAGGTGAAAAGAATTTCAAAATGCTAATTGGTTCACAAAGATGTGTTTTTGAAAAATATGGATTAGGGTATAAGCCTCACATGAAGCAAAAATATTTGAATTATTATTTTTTTTTTATGAAGGCATCCAATTCATATACATATATATCATATGCACATGGATCTAAAGTCATTAAATCAAATGTTGAATGTCATGCATGTACTATGAAAGGTCACAAAATTTATGATTGTTGGACCAAAAAGAAGATTGTGAATGTTATTTGGATTTCGAAAGGAATTAAGATTAACCCTCATGAACCTAAGAAAGTTTGGGTACCAAAATATGCTTGAATGATTGTGTAGGTGAAGCTTTCGGGAAAGCAATTAATGAGAAATACAAATTATCCCAAAGACTCAACACAAAGTGATGAAAGAGCTCAACAAGATGAATATCAAATGTAACCTAAAAAATGACTAAGTTTTATGAATGGTGGATTTGTCACTTGGTGACAACGGTAAAAGGTGAAATATGTGCTTACAAAAATATTGGTACCGTCTCCTCCATCATATATGAGTATGCTTGAATTTTTGACATGAATTAGACATAATTATGAAACATGCTATTGATTGGGGATTTTGAGCTAAATTGTATGAACCTATGCATGATTGTATTTTTTAATCATTATTGGTATCACATTGAGTATATGGACATAAATGATCTTTTTGAATACTCTTTTGATATATCTTACCATTGGTCATTCTTGGTTGAAAATGAAATGCATGGATATTGGTGTAACTTGAATGATTTTGATGATCTATGCATGAATATTAAATTGTATGGAAAAATGGAGAAAATGCAAAGTGTTCATGTTTATGACCTTATGATTATGTTTTATGAACATGTTGGGTGATATCTCTTTGTACTTAATATTTACTTCTCCATCCTTTTTGCTAATGGAAAATTGGGGGAAATCATAGGAATGAGATAAAACTTGTGATTCCATTGTCCATATATTGAGGGGGAATATATTTGTACTAATGTGTTTGTCTAAGTTTTATAAAGCTATATTGAAAGCCAATCACATGTTGAGGGGGAGCTATAATCATCAACAAATTTAGAACTCTTAAAACTCACAAGTTTTAAAGGTTGTCATCATCAAAAAGGAGGAGATTGTAAGCGCCATAGCATTTGATGAATGATTTTGATGATGCAACGCAAGAGACTTCGACGTGTATTCGCGAGCATTATAAAAAGTTATTGAAGCAAATTGGATGTGAAGATTAAATATCTAAATGAAGAAATCTTGTGTAGTCTTATAACATAAGGCTCTCAATGTAAGTGAGCTGATAATTTAAGTACTCTAAGCTCATATGACTCATGCACATTCATAAAGATGCATTAGGGTGATGTGCAAAATATTTTTAAATCTTCAAATCCTGAGTTTCTACACATAGACTGGCATACCGGTCTCTGATACCGGTATACCGGTGTCCCTATCCTGCCTTGGGTAGTTTTGCAATCTCTCTGGAACCAGACTACTCCATACCGGTCTACCATATCGGTCAGTCTGAAGTTTACATAGCTATTAGAACCAGGATGGATCATACCGGTCCTCATACCAATTAGCTAACTAGCATACCG
>SKCR01003358.1:0-87584 GCA_019454045.1 Zanthoxylum bungeanum | reverse complement strand
AGCCCCAAGCCTAGCACGTGAACATCCGATACTGGATCGACTTACACAATACTACGTATACTAAGCTGATATAGATCACATATTCCTATAAGGATATTTCTGGAGAATTGGGTAGGCATGAGCGCTTTGCTAGAAACCAACCTTGTTTTGTAAGTCGGTATAAACGTAGTACAGGGGACTTACGTGTTCGGATAGTCCAACGACCGAATTACTGCCAACATATCCGGGGACTCTCATGGGTCGCTTCCCGAAGATTCACCGATGATGTATGACTCGCACTTTATTAATCTGGGATTAATTAGAAGAGAGAGAAAAATAATCTGGGCTTAATTACGGAGATATTTTATCTGGGATAAAATATTAATTAAAGAGAGAGAACGATTAATTTGGAATTAATCGATATAAAATAATATATTCGATATATTATACGAGATTGGATTTCGACGCAGAATTAAAATTAGATTTAATTCGGCACTCGGCGAACGAATTAATTTAGAATTATTCGTTAGCGACATGAACAGTGATTTCGCTAGACGAAATTCATTTAATTACGTCGCGACGGAAATTCATTAATTGGAATTAGCAAACCCTAGCCCGGGATTATTTGCGAGGGCATTCGCATTTCGCAATTCGAGTGCGGCACGCAAGTCAAATCGAGCGTCAAATCGCAAGTCACATCAAGCGTCAAATCACATGTCACTTTGAGTGATGTGACAATTTGATTGATTGATTGAGTGATTTGAAAAGCAATAATTGCTTTTGCTTTTGACTTTTTGGAAAATGGAAAAGTGTATTTGTTATTGGTTTTTGGAATACCAAATAAATATATATAAAGCATTTTTTCTTTTTTCTTTCTCTCTCCACAAATTCGGTCTCCTCTTTCCCTCTTCTTCTTACACAAGGCTTGGAGCCGTTTCTTCCTCTCAAAAATTCTGGTTTGACCGAAGAAGAAGAGAAGCAAGTGAGTGATTTGTTGCAAAAATCAAGTGCTAGCACACACTTGAGTCTCCTTAAGGTGATAGGGCAGTGAACTTTGTGCTTGGAATCATTTTTTTGGAGCTTGATGCTTGGACCTTGTTGGACAAAATGACCCATAGCGTCACTATTTGCACAGATCATTGTGTGTTGTTGTAGCAAATTAACTATGTAATAAGGAAATTGCACTCTCATCATTTGTGATTAGATCACCATAGATATATAAATGAAGAGAGGTCCCTATGATTAGTTCCTGGATTGAGGATGATATGAGACAGTATCAGTCCACGAAGGATTAATCATTAAATATCCCTAGCCGTAGTATTATCGAGACAGGACATCGATAATGCGGAATAGGCTAGTATGCACTTGTGCGGTGTGAGGGCACAACGGCATAGTTCTCATTTATATAGTATTGGATACTTATGCAAGTGCGATAGGAGGTCGTGTTTCACCGATGTACGGGAAACAGCTTCGCTCTGGATAGACCCCTCGGAATCCCATTGGTATTATGGATATGTGTCTATGGGAGGCCGAAATCAAGGTAGGTTGTATGGTCTTAACCTGAGACTTACATCGCTAATACTTGACGATAATCGATAAACTTTGGTTTGGTGGTAGGGGCTTTTACAGGTTCTGAGTACACCACTTCTGGGTTTATCAGAGAGTCGTAGAGTATTGGGTGTGATGTCAAGACGAAGTGTCACTTCAGTCATATTGGAGTTGATGTCACGCAGGATACGGTACTAGTACTCTTGAGTGTTGCGCAACCAATCGGGATATTGTGACCAGGTCATGTATATCCGATTATAGAGACTATGTTACCAGACATCCGATATGTGCTTCGGACGGGGCAGACACTTATCCAGCCCCAGCCCTAGCACGTGATTATCCGATACTGGGCTAATATACACAATACTACGGTATAATACGCTTGATACAGATCTATATATTCCTGTAAGAATATTTCTGGAGAATTGGGTAGGCATGGCGCTTTGCTAGAAGCCAACCTTGTCTTGTAAATCGATATAAACGTAGTACGAGGTACTTACGTGTTCGGACAGTCCGACGATCGTATTTACTGCCAACATATCCGGAGATCTCATGGGTCGCTTCCTGAAGATTCACCGATGATGTATTACTCGCACTTTGATTAATCTGGGATTAATTAGAAGAGAGAGATAGAATTAATCTGGGATTAATCGATGAGAGAGAAAATTAATCTGGGATTATTTGCGGAGATATTTTATCTGGGATAAAATATTAATTATAGAGAGAGAACGATTAATTTGGATTAATATATAAATTAATATATTCGATATATTAATGAAATTGGATTTCGACGCGGAATTAAAATTAGATTTTAATTCGGGCGAACGAATTAATTTAGAATTAATTCGTTAGCACGTGAATAATGGATTCGCTAGGCGTAATCATTTAATTACGACGCGACGGAAAATTCGTTAATTTGGAATTAGCGAACCCGAGCCCGAGAGTGATGCGAGCGCATTCGCATTTCGAATTCGAGCGCGGCACGCAAGTCACATCAAGCGTCAAATCGTTTATCGCATCATGCGTCAAATCAATTGTCACTTTTGAGTGATGTGACTTGGACAAAATGTCACTTTATTAAAGTGAGGATATGACTTAAGTAAAGTAGAAATGATGTGTGAAAGTAGAAAAGCATGAATAGACTTTTGCTTTTTACTTTGTTTGAAATATATGATAATAGTTATATATATTTATTTGTTTTGTGGACAATGAAATTAAAAATAAAAAAATCTTAAACTAAAGTCCTCTCTCTCCAACATGCAAGACTCACGGTTCTTCTTCTTCCCTTCCCTTTTCTCTCTCGGCTTCAACCGTTTTAATTCTTCCCTCTCGTTTTTTGGTTGGACGAGAAGTAATGAGAAAAAAGTTGGATTTGTTTCAAAACTTAGTGCTAGCACACTCTAGGAGTGATACAAAGGTGATAGGGAAGTGAGTTTGTGAGCATGGAAGCTTGAAGCTTGGAGCTTCAATGGTGGTCTTCAATGGCGAAAATGGTGAAAGATGCGAACCAAACCAGTCCAAACGACCACAGCCCACTGCATTTGGAAGCCATTGCCGAGCTTGGAGGGAGCTCAAAATCGCATCTTGTTCTTCAAACATCAAACCGAAATTCAATGTGTGAGTTGATTCCGCCACCTCCTTTGATGTGTTCATATGTGATTTTTGTGCAGGATGTGTTGATCTTGGGACTTGATTTGAACTCCTACAATGGTATCTAGAGCTATTGATGCATGAAAACCGAATTAGGGTTCTTGAGCAATTTGGGGCTTTTTGATTTTAGCTTGATTCTGTCTAATTGATTGTTTGAGATGATTATATATGATTGAATTTGAGGTGTATGTAATCAATTTGAAAAATAAAAATTGATTGGATTGATTTTCCCCAATTTGCTTTTTTTGTCAAAACTTTAATTTGGGTAAACTCGATTTAGGCATGATTTGGTTGAATTGTTTGATGCATTATGCTTGAATGAGGTTGAATTGAAGTTGTGCATGATCAATTTCAAGAAAATGGATTAGATCAATTTTCCCAATTATTTAAGGTTGAAATGAAACTTGAAATTGGGTAAATGTGTTTTTAAGCATGTTTTAATTGCATTGGATGTTTAAGTATGCTTAGAACATGTTTAATTGAGATTGTGTGTGATCAATTTCATGAAATTGGATTGGATTCAATTTTCCCCAAATTGGAGGCTTGGCCGAAAATTGGAAAGACTAAGTCTTGGTAATTTTGTTTTGTTTGATCATGGATGACTTAAAAACAATTGGTTAATGTTGTTTTGAAGTTCAATTGATTGAATTTTGATTTGGAACATTTTTCCCTTTTAAAGTGGCTTGGCCGATTTTAAAGAACATGAAATTCTTTGTGATTTTGTTGTTTTAATTCATTGGATGAATTGAATTGATTTGGGAATTAAGATTGTGGACTCAATGGATTGAAACCGAATCGAATTGAAAAAAACCCTAATTGCCGAGACTTGAAAGCATGTTAATTGGGTTTGATTTTGATTGAATTGTGTTGGACACTATTTGGTTGTTAAAGTGCATGATTAATTAGGCTAATTGATGTTTAGAAATGTTAATTGGGTAATTGATTATGTAATACACTTAGGTTAATTAATTGTGAAATTTGGAATTTTATAAGTTAATTAATTTGGGCTTGATTTTGGAAATTGGGCTTGTTAGGTTGTAATTGGGCTTTTGGGCTTTGTTTTAACAAAGTTGGGTTTAAGCAAAATTGGTTGGATCCAATTAGGCCCAAAACCGAATCCAAAAGGTCCAATTATGGCTTAATGGACCTTGATTATTTAATTGGGCCTAATGGGCCAAAATTAAATTTAAAGGCTTATGGGGTAACTCCCGGATTGGATTTGGTTGTTCGGTTGACCCGAGTTGACCAAAAGTCCACGCCTTATAGAAATTAATTAAAAGCCCATTGGACTTTAATTAAATAAAACATTAGATGTTAATCGGGGTTTGAGGCCCGTTGCGATTAAATTTGGAATTTAAGTCGTAAAGGTTCGTTAATAAAAGTGTAATATTTAATTTGGAATAAATAATGAATTAGAATTAAATACGTATTAAATTGGATTTAATTATGTTATTTAATTTAATCGTAGAAATTGTACTTTGAGTACGTGTTTGCAATACGAGTTTGACTCGAACAAAATCAAATCTTTGTTTGAACATTGGATGATCACTAATAATCAAGATTAATTAATTGATTGATTGATTGATAACATGCTTGTATGAATACATGGTTGTGATGTTTGAATAATGTATATCGGATGGATATTCGGGTTGGGCGATTTTGGAAATTGTAATAAATTTGATTTATTAAATTGGACCTGCGTGTCCAGCCTTATCTCCTATTTCTTTGTATTCTCTTCTCACCTATTCCCCTCCATGTAAAAGAGGTTTCTTTAGAAGTGTAGTGTAACGGGGTAGAAGTAATACAAGTGCTAGCGGGAGAGAGAAAATGAGAGATTTGATCTAGGATCAATGTGTTAAGTATCCATCCGCATATCATTATTATTTTATTTCATACTCGCTTTATTATGTATTTAGAATGCATGTTTAAGGGTGTATGATGATGAGACCTTAACAAAGATAATTAAATTGGTAGCCAATTTGCACGCGAAAAACCCTCGTTTTATATTAAGCAAATATCCTTCCATTGAATGATTCTTGTTCAAGATCCGAAGTTGGCATTGGTTTTTATTGACCAAAGTCAAGACCTTTGTCAATCAAGGATGTACTTGAATCATGAGAGTTTTGTTTATATCGGTGTCTTGTCCAAATCGTGATTTTATTGGCCAAAGTCAAGGATCACTTTTTGTCCAATGACATTGATTCGAAACTTTCTCGTCAATGTTTCCTTTCAACTGGTCCCCGCTTAACTGGAATTTAGGTGTTTTTGGCCAAAGCCAAGGCCTAGATGATTCGGAGGATCGGGTAGGTTAGGAAAATGTAATGGTTACATTGACATTATACATATGTTTCGGACTTGGATGTCCACCTAACCGGATCTAGGAATTGGATGAGATCCAATGATCTGTGAGATCTACCTAGTTAAATAGCATACAGTTTTTATTGGCCAAAGTCAGGGTTGTGTGTTATTTAACGGGATCCTAGCCCATAGGAAACACGGTTTCCCGAGTACTCCACAGAGGGTTAGAGGCTCGACGAAAAATAGGGGGAGGCAAGTATTGAATTTGCAACATTCGTTCGATTACTCGCTAAACACGCTCATTTTAAATATTCGTCGTTATATTAAATGTTAGTTAACTAATATTTAAATTGTTGTTTTAATAAAACAGTTGGACTGTATTATACTTGATTATATATAATTGGATATATTAATCAAATATTTGAATTAATTAATTTCAGTTTACAGTTGATTTATAATTGGATTATAGTAATCAATGTAATTGAGGTTAATTAATTGGATTATATTTGATTATATAGTTGGACTATTATAATCATTAAATATATATAGTACCACTAATCGTTGATTAAATAGTTGGACTATTGTAATCAAGATAAAATTGAAAAGTTGGATATTTAAAATATAATCTGGGATTAAAATATTTTAAATGATTTAATTTTCAAATTGGGAAAATAATAGGTTACTTTATTTGATAAAATAACTTATTATACCTTACGCCCAAAAATTAAGCAAAATAAGTAGAGCATAAATCTTTGGAAGATTTATGTGATGATGACTTTAATGCTTAATTTAATATACTTATAATAAATCTATCTTTAGATTTAAAAGTATTAAAATTGCAATTATAATTCTTGGATGATTAATTGACTATTCTAGTGGAGAAAAGTCAAAGTTTGCAATTGGGCATGTAGCACAAGGTGCACATCGTTTCAATATTCGAAAACCCAAGGCTGCCCAAAGGTTATGAAATATTGAAAAGGATTATTGACATATCCCAAAGTGACTACCATTTGGATATGGAAGACACGAAGGAATTAAAGATAGGGCGAGGCTCTAACTTTTAAAAATATTTGTCAAAGTTATGTTCACAACTAGTATTAAATTGAATTTAAACATTAGTTGTGGTACATAATACACATATGTATTGACGTTCAGAATCCGCTGTGAGCTGGATACTGGCTTCAAGCCGAGATTTCTCTGCGAATTGGAAACGGGACGAAAGTCGCTGTTTCGACCGTAGATACCTAAGTTTAGGAATACCCTTTGGGTATGTACTTAAATTAGGAAATGTTTATAATGTAACTAGTTTAACTAGAGACATTATCTCTATATCAGGTTTAATCCGATACGGATAAAACCTTTATATTCTAGAACACTAAAGTGTTTTTATATAAAGAGATATGATATGAGATAATTACATTGGATGTAAATAACAGAATTTATATTTTGAATATAAATAAAATCTCAAACATATAATTGACAAATAAATAGCTCAAATTGATTTGATCAATAGAGACTTATTTGTGGCATTGTGGTCTAGGACACAATTATAGAAGACTCGTATATCCACACTTTTAAGAGTGGGTACTAGGACTGATTGACTATTCAAATAAGGTCTACGAATCTAGTTTATTAGGTTAAATACCTAAAATTACTATTTACTTGGTAATAGTAAAAGGGCCACCGATCTGTTAGCCCTATTCATGGTGAAGTAAGTGGGCCCATATCTAGCTAGGCTAGATGTGGAACATGAATATTTCGTGACCTTAACGGATGTGACATCATGGGGTTTGTGTTTCTTTTGAAAGAACACAGATCGGAAACTTAGAGTTTCGACACGAAGTAGAAAAACAGATCGGCGATAGTATTATGCCGCCACGGTAAAACCGTAATGGAAAATACTTAAGCAGTAAGTTTCATACGTACATGAAAGAGTACGGTATTCTTTCAGATGAGGACATGATAAGGTTTATCACAAGTCGCTCTGAGCTACTATTTCCTTCTAAGAATATGTATTAACAGTGCAAAACTTATTTAGAATAAGGTTCCATATAAATCTGTTTGACAGATATCATATAGGATATGAACAGGGAAGAAACGAGGTTTCTCATTCCTGATAATTTGGGTATGCCAGGCATGACGTTTGGATGATACCAAACTAAAGACCCAAATTGGATAAGTGCCAATATAGGTTTTCCTAAGGGAAACCTTAAATATAGTACTTGTAAATCCCACATGAGAACAATGTAATTGTTGCTCACCATGCGGTTTTCCTGAGAGGAATACGAATGCAGTGGTCAGTGGGAGGATAGTGATACTCGATGAAAATGGAGTTATACTATTTCAAGGCACGAAGTCCGTAATGGAACACAAATAGTTTCAATCTATGATGAATCTATACCATTAATCTTCGAATACACAAGAACAGGGTAGATCGGATGGAGTCAGAAAACAACCTAGGGTAGGGGTTTCTGATCTAACCTATAAAAATGCAAATCAAAATCGCTTCCTGAAAAAGGAAACCTTTTGGAGAATGTTTACAACATCCTGACGATTTTGTATAACCGACAAACAAGGTTTGCGGGTTATTCGATCCATGTTTGGATTGATGCAAGCATAAGGTTCTTGGAACTGACGTTTTGAAATAATCATAATGGTTGATAATTTGACTCAAACGAAATAATTCTTGTGTATATAAGGAGGTTAGTGGGGAGGAGAGCGCACTGACAGTGAAATTCCCATAAAGCAATTGGTGAAAGCTTGGCTTTCATAGATATTCTTTAATAGAAATTCTCCGTAGAATTCTGGGAGTAACAACCTTTATTCAAGGAATAAAGATCTACTGTGATAGATTTCGAGTTGTTAACACTCTCTGGAAATTGTACATTTAAAATGTACTGTATTGGTGTCTCATAGGCTTCGAGCATATGGAGTCACAATCGGGTCAATCCAAGTGATAGTCATGGATTGAAGTTGAGAACATCTGTTAGTATCTCAGAGAACTAAAGATGCTATCTTAAACTATGGAGAATGAGAACTTGTAGTGACTGGGATCACACTGCAAGTTTCCAAACAATTAAAATACTGCAGTACTATAAAGTTTGAATAACAGGGACAGTGAGCTGGAAATCTTCCTAGCAAGATAACTGTTGCCGAATAAACAACAAATGCGGATTATTGCTGCAGCTGAGGCAGCAATAGAAGCCATTTGGATCGATAATAAATCTAATAAGATTAGATAAAGTTCTGTTAGCAGCTGAGCTAGGCGTCAGCATAGGCTAAGGAATTAAAGGTCTCATCGACGATCCAGATATATACTTCTATATCATCTGATTCGTTCGGATCATACTCGTGGCGATGTGATGATCGTGTAAATCGCGTCAGACGATAATTAAGCAATCCGCTGACGAAAACCTTTCCTCAGTAATTTGAGCGACCCGTACATAGTTCGGGTGTTAGACACTTGAGTGACTCGCTACGTGCCAAGTGGGAGATTGTTGACAAAATGACCCATAGCGTCACTATTTGCACAGATCATTGTGTTGTGTAGCAAATTAACTATGTAATAAGGAAAATTGCACTCTCATCATTTGTGATTAGATCACCATAGATATATAAATGACGAGAGGTCCCTTATGATTAGTTCCTGGATTGAGATGATATGAGACAGTATCAGTCCACGAAGGATTAATCATTAAATATCCCTAGCCGTAGTATTATCGAGACAGGACATCGATAATGCGGAATAGGCTAGTATTGCACTTGTGCGTGTTGTGAGGGCACAACGGCATAGTTCTCATATATATAAGTATTGGATACTTATGCAAGTGCGATAGGAGGTCGTGTTCACCGATGGTACGGGAAACAGCTTCGCTCTGGATAGACCCCTCGGAATCCCATTGGTATTATGACTATGTGTCTATGGGAGGCCGAAATCAAGGTAGGTGTGTATGGTCTTAACCTGAGACTTACATCGCTAATACTGACGATAATCGATAAACTTTGGTTTTGGTGGTAGGGGACTTTTACAGGTTCTGAGTACACCACTTCTGGGTTTATCAGAGAGTTAGTATTGGGTGTGATGTCAAGATGGAAGTGTCACTTCAGTCATATTGGAGTTGATGTCACGCAGGATACGGTACTAGTACTCTTGAGTGTTGCGCAACCAATCGGGATATTGTGACCAGGTCATGTATATCCGATTATAGAGACTATGTTACCAGACATCCGATATGTGGTTCGGACGGGGTAGACACTTATCCAGCCCCAGCCCTAGCACGTGATTATCCGATACTGGGCCTAATATACACAATACTACGGTATACTACTTGATGTCAAGATCTATATATTCCTGTAAGAATATTCTGGAGAATTGGGTAGGCATGGCGCTTGCTAGAAGCCAACCTTGTCTTGTAAATCGATATAACGTAGTACGAGGTACTTACGTGTTCGGACAGTCCGACGATCGTATTTGCCTGCCAACATATCCGGAGATCTCATGGGTCGCTTCTGAAGATCACCGATGATGTATTACTCGCACTTTGATTAATCTGGGATTAATTAGAAGAGAGAGATAGAATTAATCTGGGATTAATTCGATGAGAGAGAAAATTAATCTGGGATTATTTGCGGAGATATTTTTATCTGGGATAAAATATTAATTATAGAGAGAGAACGATTAATTTGGAATTAATCTATAAATTAATATATTCGATATATTAATTGAAATTGGATTTCGACGCGGAATTAAAATTAGATTTTAATTCGGGCGAACGAATTAATTTAGAATTAATTCGTTAGCGACGTGAATAATGAATTCGCTAGGCGTAATCATTTAATTACGACGCGACGGAAAATTCGTTAATTTGGAATTAGCGAACCCGAGCCCGAGAGTGATTGCGAACGCATTCGCATTTCGAATTCGAGCGCGGCACGCAAGTCACATCAAGCGTCAAATCGTTTATCACATCATGCGTCAAATCAATCGTCACTTTGAGTGATGTGACTTGACAACATGTCACTTTATTAAAGTGATGTGATATGACTTAAAGTAAAGTAGAAAATGAAATGTGTGAAAAGTAGAAAAGCATTAATAGACTTGCTTTTTACTTTGGATATATATGATAATAGTTTATATATATTTATTTTGTTTTGGAAAATGAAAAAAAAATAAATATATAAACTAAAGTCATTCTCTCTCTCCAACATGCAAGACTCACGGTCTTCTTCTTCCCTCCCTTTTCTCTCTCGGCTTCAAGCCGTTTTCATCTCTTCCTCTCTCGTTTTTCTGGTTCTGCCGAGAAGTAATGAGAAACAAGTTTTGATTTTGTTTCAAAACTTAGTGCTAGCACACTCTAGGAGTGATACAAAGGTGATAAGGAAGTGAGTTTGTGAGCATGGAAGCTTGAAGCTTGGAGCTTCAATGGTGGTCTTCAATGGCCGAAAATGGTGAGCACCAAACCAGTCCAAACCGCACAGCCCACTGCATTTGGAAGCCATTGCCGAGCTTGGAGGGAGCTCAAAAACGCATCTTGTTCTTCAAACATCAAAGCCGAAATTCAATGTGAGTTGATTCCGCCACCTCCTTTGATGTGTTCATATGTGATTTTTGTGCATGATTTGTTGATCTTGGGACTTGATTTGAACTCCTACACCTTCAATGGAGGTCTCCCATGGCCGCATCTTGGAGGAGCCAAACCAGCCCATGCCGTGCAGTCCACGACCAAGAGCAGCCACTGCCGAGCTTCATGGAGGAGGCCAATTCGTTTTGTTCTTCGTAGCACCATAACCGATCAATGTGAGTAATGTTTCCCGCCATTCTCCTTTGTTGTATTCATGCGTTTTTCTTGCTTGATTTCATGATCTTGGGACCTAATCTAGAAACTAACATGTTGGCACGTTAAGTATTTTGCTACAAACTTTACGATGTGATTTTTCATACCTAACCACCAGTAATGCAATTTCAAGTTTCAATACATCTTTGTGCTTCCAGGGTCCACCGAATATGGATTTTTCTGGGCCCCCGTCATAATTTATTCCCTTACTTCTGGGTCATTTGGAACACACAATCTTCTCTTATATCTTATTATGCCATTGCCATCAGTCACAAAGTTTATTTTCTTGAACCAACTCCATATTCCTTCGTTGTTTCAGTAACTCTTTATCTGCCATCTACTTCTCATTTATCCTTTCAAACAATACCTTTTGAGCATCGATAAATGTTAACATATATCCATCTCCTTTGGGAATTATCTCTAACCTCAACTCTTGTATATCCCTAAATATTCTGGTTATACCACCAATGGTGCTAGTGCTGTCTTTCTGCTCAATACATCTGCAAATACATTTCCTTTGTCTGGATGGTAATTGTGTTGGGTTTCTACGGTCTAACCGGGATCGATTAAAGCAATGAAACAATATGCGAATACATCAAGGAGGTGCAGAATACTCACAATGATCGGTTGAGCGATGCGAGGAACAACAAAAATCTTTTCTTGGCTCCTTAAGCTCTCGCCAGTAGCAGATTTTCGGGATCCAAAATTTGGTCATCACCTCCAAGTGTGCTCCAATGATGCTCCAAGCTCCAAGCTTTCGAATGATGATTCCATGCTCACGGGTGCGGTTCCCCATCACCTTCGTAAGACTCCTAAAGCGTGCTAGCACTCCAGAAATTTTGCCGCAAAATTTCCCTTTGTTCTCCTTCAAGTCTCGGCAGAAACCAGAAAAAAAAAGAAGAAGAAATGCCCATTGGGCGTGAGAGAGGAGAAATGTGAGAGAGAGTGTGTGTGTTGGTTGTTAGAAGAAATGTGTATCTAATACACTAATTGAATTTCAAATATTCAATTTCCTTTTATTGCTTTCCAAAAGTCAAATGCAATTAAGCCAACCACTTCCATCAACTATTCACATCACAATGACAAGTTGTCATGTCACTCAAAGTGACTAGACATCACATCAGTCGATTGACTAGTGATTTGATGCTTGATGTGACTTGTGGGCCGCACTTAAATTGGCAATGCGAGTGCGTCCGCAAATACTCCCGGGCTCAGGTTCGCTAATTCCAAATTAACGAATTTTTCGTTACGACGTAATTAAATAATTATGCATAGTAAAATTACTATTCACGTCGCTAACGAATTAATTCTAAATTAACTCGTTCGCCCGAATTAAATTCTAAATTTAATTCCGCGTCCAAATCCAATTTCGTATAATATATCGAATATATTATTTTATCGATTAATTCCAAATTAATCGTTTTCTCTCTTTTAATTCATATTTTATCCCAGATAAAATATCTCCGTAATTAATCCCAGATTAATTTTATCTCTCATTTAATTAATCCCAGATTAATAAAGTGTGAGTCATACGTCATCGGTGAATCTTCGGGAAGCGACCCATGAGATCCCCGGATATGTTGGCAGTAAATACGGTCGTCGGACTATCCGAACACGTACGTACCTAGTACTACGTTTTTACCGATTTACAAGACAAAGTTGGCTTCTAGCAAAGCGCCATGCCTACCCAATTCTCTAGAAATATCCTTACAAGAATATGTGATCTATATCAGGCGTAGTATACGTAGTATTGTGTATTTCGATCCAGCATCTGATGTCACGTGCAAGGCCTAGGGCTGGAAATGTGTCTGCCCCTTACGAAGCACATATCGGATCTCTGGTAACTAGTCTCTATATCGGATTATCATGACCTAGTCATATTATCCTGATGACTGCAATACATAAGAGAACCAGTTCCGTATCCTACGTGATCATCATCTCCACTATGACTAGAGTGATACTTCCATCTCGACATCACACCCAATACACTACGATTCTCAATATATCCAGAAGAGGTGTGCACAGAACCTGTTAAAGCCCTGGACGACCAAAACCAAAGTACATTGATTGTCGCAAGTATTAGCGGTGCAAGTCTCAGGTTAGGACCAAATACACCTACCCTGATTCGGACTTCCATCGACACATAGTCATACTACCAATGGAATTTCGAGGGGTCTATCCATAGTGAAGCTGTTTTCCGTACCATCGGTAAAAAAAACCTCATACTACACTTGCATGAGTATCCTACACTCAAATATATGAGAACTATGTCGTTATGCCCTCATAACACGCACAAGTGCAATACTAGTCTATTCCGCATTATCGATGTCCAATCTCGATAATACTACGACTATGGATATTTAATGATTAAACCTTTATGGATTGATACTATCTCATATCTTATCAATCCGGAACTAATCATATGGACCTTTCATCATTTATACATCTTGGTGATCTAATCACAAATGATAAAAGAGCAATTTCCTTTGTCACATAGTTAATTTGTACAACAACACCATAATCTGTACAAATAGTGACGTTATGGGTCATAACTGTCCAACAATCTCCCACTTGGCATATAGCCAGTCACACAAGTGTCCTACACCCGAACTATGTATAGTTCGCTCAAATTTCTGTTGAGTAAAAGCTTTCGTCAGCGAATTTACATGATTATCATCTGATACGATTTATTCGATTATCACATCGCCACGATGTATGATCCGAATGAATCAGATGAATATTCGAAGTATATATCTGGATCGTTGATGAGACCATTAATTCTTTAGCCTGTGCTGAAGACTAGCTCAACTGCTAACAGAACTATATCTAATCTAATTAGATTTATTATCAATCCAGAAGGCTTCTATTGCTGCCTCAGCTGCAGCAATAACCCGCTTATGTTGTTTATTCGGTAACAGTATCTTGCTTGGAAGATTTCCAGCTCATTGTTATGTTATTCAAACTTTATAGTACCGTTCTTACGATTTATAGTCATTTTTATCGGTTTGGAAACTTGCAACGGTGAACCCAGTCACTTCAAGTTCTCATTCTTCATAGTATAAGACAGCATCCTTAGATCATCTAAGATACTAAAGGATGTTCTTAACATCAATCCAATGACTAGCACTTTGATTGGCCTGATTGTGACTCCATAGGCTCAAAGCGTATGAGACACCAGGTCACGTACATTTTTCAATGTATGAGTTCTCGGAGAGTGCTAACAACTTTAAATCTATCCCAGTAGATCTTTATTCCTAGAATAAAGGTTTTTTCTCCCAAGAATTCTACGGAGAATTTAATGAAAGCCAAGCTTTCACCGATTGTTTTATGGGAATATCATTTCCAAGAAATGATATATTATCATTATTTAGGACAGTCACTTTCAGCATGCTCCCACTAACCTCTTTATATACACAAGAATCATTTTCGTTTTGAATTAAATCATACACCATTATGATTACATCAAAACGATAGTTCCAAGAATGCAATGATTGCTTCAATCCATACATGGATCGAATAACCTGCAAACCTTGTTAGCTAGTTTTGGGTATGAAAAAACCGTCAGGATGTTGTAAACATCCTTCGAAAGGTTTCCGTTAAGGAAAACGATTTTGACGTTCAGCTGCCATATTCCATAAATGAAACAAGCAGCATTAGCAAGCATTATCCAAATGGATTTACCGTGGCAACAGGTAAAAGGTTTCGTCGTAATCGACACAATGTTGAGAACGATACCTTTTCGCTACAAGCCTAGCTTAGTACGTTGGTATGTTGCCTTCCATGTATGTCTTCCTTGAAATTGTACCAATAGGCACAATGTCTTCCGGTATAACAACTAGGGTCCAAACTTGGTTGTTATACATGGAATCCATTTCGGATATCATGGTACTTTGCATAATAGGGAGTCGATACCTTGTATCACTTCCATATATATAGTCAGTTCGTATTCCTCAATAAGATTGACATCTTTATGAGGTGAGATCAGAAACTCATACCCCAGGTTGTTTTCTGACTCTCTCCGACTTACGCGGTTCTTGTGTATTCGAAGATTATTGGTATAGTTTCATCCTTGATGAACTATTTGTGTTCCATTAAGGAATCGGTGCCTGGAATAGTATTACTCCCATTTTCATCGAGTTTTACTTTCCTCCCACTTACCATTGCATATTGGTATTCCTCTTAGGAAAACCGCATGGCGAGCAAAAATTACATTGTTCTCTTGTGAGTTATATAAGTACTTTACTTTGGTTTCCCTAGGATAACCTACAATTTGGCACTTATCCGATTTGGGTTCTAGTTTGGTATCATCCAAACATATGCCTAGCATACCCAAATCTTCAGGAATGAGAAAACCCAGTTTCTTTCCTGTTCATATCTAATATGAAGTCTGTCAAACAGATTTTTATGGAACCTTATTCAAAATAAGTTCTTGCACTGTTTATGCGTATCTCTTAAAGGAAATGGTAGCTTAGAGCGACTCATGATTAACCTTATTATGTCTAACAAAATTTGGTTTCTCCGTTCGGACACACCGTCAAACTGACGTGTTCCGGGAGGAGTCCTCATTGAAAGAATACTATACTCTTTCAAGTATATTAGAAACTTATTGCTTAATTATTTTTTATCATGGTCCAATCATGTTGTTTAATACTTTAGCCGATCTGTTTGTCTACTTCGTGTCGAAACTCTAAAAGTTTCTGATTTGTGTTTCAATAGAAATACATAACCATAACGCGACGCCACATCCGTAAAGGTCACGAAACATTCATATCCACATCTAGCCTAACTAGACATGGGCCCACTTACATCACTATGACCAATGGCTAACAGACCGATGGCATTTTCACTTTTACCAAGTAAAATGTGCTTTAGGCACTTTGCCCAACAAACTAGATTCGTAGACATCATTTGAATAGAATCAAATTTTTTCCTAGTAACCACTCTTCAAAAGTGTGGATATACGAGTCTTGTGTAATTGTGTCCCAAACAACAATGCCACATATAAGTCTCAACTGATTAAATCAGTTTGAGCTATTTGTTTGTCATGTCATATGTTTGAGATTTATTTATATTCAAAATATAAATATTGTTATTCACATCTAATGTGTTTATCTCAATATAATCTTTATAAAATAAAACACTCTAGTGTTCTAGAATATAAAGGTATACCCGCAATGGGTTAAACCCTGTTATAGAGATAATGTTTCTAGTCAAACTAGTTACATTGTAACAGTTTCCTAATTTAAGTACACACCCGAAGGGTAGTTCCTGTTGGGGTTGGTGCTCAGAGCGCCAATCCGGGCCGTATTTATGTCTGATTCATGAATACGAACAACCCATTATTCCATAATATTACTTATTTATGGTTGCACCTCTTGTTCTTATATACGTATTCGATCTGATTACGATTAGATTGAAACTAAATGTGGTTTAGTGATATGTATATATTAAACAAAGGCCCGATAATATATAATGCAGTACACAGTTACAAAGTTAGTTTGTAATTGACATTGGGAAGTGTCACTGCTATATGAATATTATCAAACATAGTTCCTGGTCAAGATTTGCTAACACGGGTCGGTTAGTCAAATCCGTTGAGACCAGTACATGTCGTATATCGAGACTTGGTCCGATGGTTTATCCCAATAACCATGAGTCTATGGAGACTCGTATAGACGTGTAGGTGTTTATAGTGTATAAACACTGAATGGCTCACCAAAGATTCTTAATGGATGGTACACCACGTCAATAAGAATCTTCTCGGGTTGAGTAGCATAGTGGTCCTTCGACTTGAGACACCACTGTGGATGTATGAGACATCCTCCACACTTAGATGGCAGTCACGTCACCGATCTATTTAGATCAGACCTCCGCCTGTTCGTTGGGTGTGGATCGATCCTCAGGATATCCTGTGTGTGTCAAGATAGGATCCGTCAGTTCTGTGTACAGAGCATAGGTAGTCCATATATAATTAGCAGTCTGTTAAATCAGTGGCCACAGTATACTTCAGAAGTAAGTTCCGATTGTTATTTAGAGATTGCTAATGGATACGTCGACGAGATAATACCTATAGAGATTTGACGTTTACATCTATATCGCTGGGATTATCCGGATACCTGTGACGGAGGGATTATACTTATGCAATGACCTCGACCTGTATGATTCAGCGAGATTATCCGTGATCGTCATAATCTACGGGTGGATAGATTATGGACATGAAATTGGATTTCGTGACGGATATACCTGAATCTAGAGAGTCTCAATAATGAAACATACTCGTAGGGCACTAGAGCAACATTTATGTATAATGATGATTATTTATAAATCGTTTAAACGTTAAACGAAAAATACATGCGAACAGGCCGAACCGTCATTTCCTAATTAATGTGTATTTGTATTTAATATATGATATTATTAAATACACATTAATAAATAGTCAAATAAAGGTATTTGACATATATCATCAATATATGTATTTGAGATATTTAAAGTAAATATAATACATATATTTGATATATTTGTATTTAATTAATTATTTAATTATTTAATTGTTAAATGATTAATATAATTAAAATATAAATATATCACCAAATGATGAAGTTAGGAAATGATTATAAGTTGCAATTGTTGACTTATACATTAAAGGAAAATGTTGTCAAATTGATTTTGACTTCTTAAGATATTTGTTCAAAATTGTTTGAAAAATAAAATATCTTTTTCCTTTATTTTCTATCAATTTCAGCCATGACACTTTAATATATAAGAGATATATTTTTCTTAGTTGCATTTGTTGACTTAATTAAATATCTTTAAAGTTGTTTTTAGATATTTATGTCAAGTTGATCAAATGAAAATCAAATGAAGATGAAATTAATAGTCTTGTTATTTTAAGGCCAATTCGGCCAAGCACCAAAATAAATAAGTATATATTGTTTTCCATTTCATTTGGTATCTAACCTAATACACTTTAAAGAAAAACTCCATTAATGGAAGCAAAGGAAGCTTGAGAGAAAGAAAGAAGAAATCAAAGAAAGCTTGGATTTTAGTAAGTTTTTCCAACTTGCTATTAGAAAGGAAAATGTTACTTAGGATCTAGACTTTAACATATGATGTTCTTAGGTTATTTCTTTCTTTATTCCTTGTGTTTTTTTTTATGGAAGTTTTGATGGAAGTGTTGAGCATGTATGATGAAGGAAGGTTGTGACTATTGTAGTTATAAGCTTTCTTTTAAGGTTTTGGAAACCATGTTGCTAATCTAGAGTTGTTGAACCACTCTTAGATGACCTAGATTTGATCTTGAGTTGTTTCATTGTGTTGAGACTTTGATTGGATGGAAGAAACATGATTGAAGTAATTGATTTAACCAATTTGGTCTAATTTATCCAATTTGAAGAAATTGAAAAATTAGGGTTCATGACCAATTCCAAATTTGGGGGTTTTCATATATGTTGTGTATTTGGATGTGTATATTATGCATATAAAGTTTCATGTTGATTGGATTACATCTTGATGTGTTTTGAGACATGAAATGACCAAATGGACACAAATGCCCACCTTGTGATGCATTTGGCCAAGAATAAGGAAAATGGGTTTTGGTGCTTTTGGTGTTTTGATGTTTTGAACATGATAAGTTCATCTTAGAAATGATTTAGAATCATTCAAAATTGATTAGATCAATTTCGGACTAAAATGGACAAAATACCAAGTGTAAGGGCAATTCGGTAAATTCACTTAAATATGATTTATTGAATTATTTTTCATAATTTGATTATTGGAATATTAATAAATATTTTTATTTAATTAATCCGAGAAAAATTTTGAAATCGGACGAAAATTTGATTTTCCACCGCTTCCGCTGCGTTACCGGATTTGCCCCTAAAAACCCATACAAAATGGTATCAGAGCGGGTCTGATTCTAGGCCTCCATAAAATGATTAGCTTTTTTATTCAATGTTTAATCATGTTTTCTTGACTTTATACATGCTTGTTATAATCTAATTTGATTAGATTTAGGGTGTATGACACTTAATGGAATATCCCGCTTATAAATTTTTTAAAAGTAACTAGTATTTGGAATACTTGTTTCTTGGTCCGTCTTGTCAATACGGTTTATAAATATCTTTTCGTTGACTACATCGAGACCGTGCCTCTGCTGTGAGGGTGTAGTTGATAGAAATTTATTTATGCTGAATGTATATTAGATACTAGATAAATTCAAGCGAAAGCGGAATCCTGAACGTGCCCTAGCTGTCAGGGTTACGCAAGTAACTTGAGTTTATCATTGACAAGTTTAACCTTGGTACGTCTCCTTCTGGGCCTGCCTTCGCAGCGACAACGAGAAACGGCTAGGACCGGAATCTTGGAGTCACTAGTAAGTGATTGACAATTAGTTGTCTACCTGTGAATATACGTCGGTGAGACCGTGCCTCTGCTGTGAGTCGAAATATATTCATGGGGTCCTCTTCCCATTATGGAATTCGATTTAATTATTGAATTCTCGTTTTTCTTTTTCCGTTGGGGATTACGGCATTACGTAAAAATAGTGGGAGGCACTGCTAAGTTTAAAATATTCCATAACTTTGGCAGTGTGTATTATTATGGAAATTGCCGCTTGTTTGTTTCCTTATTCTATAGTATATAGAATTAAACTTTTATTTACTGCACACATATTATGATATGTTATCTGACTAGACTCTTGGTTGCCGTCATTCTAGAATAGGTTCTAGATACTAATAGACTAGGATATTATTAGATTGGTCTAAACCATCGGGAACTGTTGTTCCGATTTTCTTGAAAAATCAAGATGGTTAATGACTTAGTTTCTAAGTCATGATAGATAATCTAGATAGATATCCCCTTTAGGATATAATACTTTAGAGACAATAGTTTCTTATGCAGTAAGAATTGACTTGAATTAGTTCATGTCTCGAGATTCTTGACTGGCATTTAGAAAGCCCTATTAGGTATTTGTTTATCTAGTTATGACGTTTCTACTAGCTTTAATTACCTTTAGAGGTAATGTGTCTGACACAATTTGCTAATCAGTTATTTACAATTGTTGTGAATAGTTGAATGCAAATAGTAAAGCTAAAGAAAAGAGATGCATTTGTTGTGTATAGAAAATATTGATTTTCACAAACTACAAACTATATGTATTGGATACCAGATCTCTCGTCTAGTTATTTGAATATGGTTAACGATTGTTTTGATATTTGATATCGGAACTCGCGACTATTGGATAGTCACTTGTTCTTTATAAACAATTGTTACATATTTTATAATAACTAGTAGTGTCATTGACGTAGAGATAAACATTAAGAAAAATTATTCGGTAAAGTAAATAATTTAGAACGGTGCTTTATGAGTTTAATCACTTAAGCATTGGATGCTTATTCCGTATGGTAAAGGATGGTTTGATACTAGATCACACCACATATCCTTGTCCATTTAATGAATATTGTATTCAGGAAAGTGATTAAGATCTCGTTTAACCAATGATTGTCATTGGACCACCAAATTTATTTAACTGATACATTGGATGTATGTAGTTTAATAAATAATAATTGCTTAAGGTAGTTTTCTTTATTTCGTAACTTAGTTGATGAATTGTCATAACTTAGTTACGTGTTTCTAAAGGAACACATATTGAAAGTCTTGAAAGTATCAAGAACTTTCAATCTGTTCTGATGAAACGAAGATTGAATATTTTTGACTTGTTCAAATATATTCAATCTAAAGTATTTTGAAAACTTGATCCTTAAAATTCATTACATGTCTTTGAACTGTTCAAAGATATTTGATACGATCAAACATTTGAATTTAAAGCAATTAGTTCTAAGGTTATACAGTGAATATGATTCATATTCATATTATTCTCTTCCACGATTCCATCTTGATGGAATTGAGTAGTGGGAGCAATTGAATCTTATATGATTTGATTCGTTTGATATTGAATGTTACCGAATTAGTTTCAATACTCTTGGGGTTATACTCCAATAACACTAATTCATCTCTTTAATTAATGTTCCATTATTTTCTACAGTTGCATATATGATATGTATAGGTAGAAAATTTGAATCTTGAAAAGTTTGAGATTTTCAATCTTTCTTTTATATAATAGTTATTAATGGAAATTACTTACACCTCGGAAGTATAAGTAAAAGTTTATCGTTTATTCTGTTTAATAGAATATTGTATTCTATTTAATAGAATATCTTTCCTACGATTCTAAGTAATAAAATCGTTTATTACTTGTGTGTAACATCAGATGTTAACTATTGTAGAAAAGACTTGACTTATTGAAGTCAAATGTGAGAATGATAATTATAAATGGAACTATGTAATTAATAAGATGAAACAACCATTATACATCTTCCGTACAAGTTTAATAGGATAACAGAATCATTCACACGAGTATTTGATACTTAATGGTTCCGTTGTTTTCTTACTGAATAAAAATTCTCCTATAACTTGTAATGGAAGCGATATTTGATATCGATTCTGGAAGTTCACCATTGAACCATACATCTAAGATTGTTCATAGCTTACTATGATCAAGTTTGAACTTGATTACGCTTTCATTATGAATTAGTTCATGAATGTGCTAATTGTTTGCGCAGCGAAAGCAATATGAGCTTATTAAAGGTTTGACCTTTACAGTATGACAGTGAGAAAAGTTATACTCAGCAATCTATTGTAGATTCTGAGAAAACTTATCTCTAGTCACGCTAATTGATCAATTAAAGATATATTGGTTAATGTTGATAATAAACTGTATATTTTAGCTAAAGAATGCAAAGTGGCATTTTGAATGACTTATTCAGATAAGACATCAGTGTGATTTCCTTATTTGAAGAGTTCATTCTGAAATGGCCCTAGAGTTTGTGTTTTGCTGAGATCGCAGTTTAGTGTGCTAGCTTACAGAGCCTATGTAGACTCGGATAAGTCTTCCAGAAATATGTGTTCTATATTTTTGATATCGTCAAATTGTCTAATCTTGTCAAAGTATATAGAATACATATGTGATAAAAGGGTTAGTGGGAGCGTACAAATTACTTTCTAATGTTATATATCCTAACAAACATTATCATTATTATAGTAATAATGAGATGTTTGTTAGGTAAAAGTTTACCTAAGTCTTCTTTACTCCGTGAAAACAGTGGGAGTAGTCTCTGTTATATACGATATAAAGTTTTTATATAAGATATAAAACCAAGAGACTTGTGAGATACTCCTATTAGTCGTACATTAGATATGATCTAATGAAGGACATAACAAGGCTATCTGCATGAAAGTTAGTATAATTGTTCGACAGTTATTATGTGTCTTATACATAGTATTCATCTTTCGTAAATGATGATTCCTTTTTCGAAAGAGATATTGATTAGAATGTCTAAAAATATTATGTATCATTTGATGATGACATAGTGAATACTTTATTATGTCCGATTATCGATGTTGATTTAATCGTAATTGTTACGAGTTATTTTGACATCCTATAGACCATATGATGGATCTTGAAACACGTTCTTTGTGATCTTTGAGATATTAAGAACGAGTTTCTAATTCATGGAGAATATAGTCTGCAACCATTAGAGTCATATTAGTTTTGAGACTAATTATGACGTTAGACAATCTACGTCATAAAGAGTCAGAAAAGATGCAGTGGGAGTGTCACGAAGGATTCTACTTTTATAGTGGAATTAAATGCAACTTATAAAGTATTGACTTATGAAGTTGCATAGTGACCTTATAAATAGAAGTTTTGAATTGTTATTGCTTGCGGTTGTCTTCATAGTATTTTGGATTTGATCCTTAAATACTTGGACAACTCAGTAGCTGTAGCACAATACTGATGTAGCATCAGAGTCATATTAATGTATAATCTAGATTCTACAAAATATGAATGATGCTGACTATGGGAAACGATGGAGTTTGTTTGACAACTCATATGTCATAGCGGACTTGGTTTTTGTTGCCTACCTCTTAAGTACTGGGTGAACTTTTGAGGGCCATGTGCATACGATGCACATTGAGATGAGTATATGATATCGTGGATTGGCACTAGAGCAAGTGGGAGAAATTGTTGGGGTTGGTGCTCAGAGCGCCAATCCGGCCGTATTTATGTCTGATTCATGAATACGAACATCCCCTTATTCCATAATATTACTTATTTTGGTTGCACCTCTTGTTCTTATAAACGTATTCGATCTGATTACGATTAGATTGAAACTAAATGTGGTTTAGTGATATGTATATATTAACAAAGGCCCGATATATATAATGCAGTACACAGTTACAAAGTTAGTTTGTAATTGACATTGGGAAGTGTCACTGCTATATGAATATTATCAAACATAGTTCCTGGTCAAGATTTGCTAACACAGGTCGGTTAGTCAAATCCGTTGAGACCAGTACATGTCGTATATCGAGACTTGGTCCGATGGTTTATCCCAATGAACCATGAGTCAATAGAGACTCGTATAGACGTGTAGGTGTTTATAGTGTATAAACACTGAACGGCTCACCAAAGATTCTTAATGGATGGTACACCAACGTCAATAAGAATCTTCTCAGGTTGAGTAGCATAGTGGTCCTTCGACTTGAGACACCACTGTGGATGTATGAGACATCCTCCACACTTATATGGCAGTCACGTCACCGATCTATTTAGATCAGACCTCCGCCTGTTCGTTGGGTGTGGATCGATCCTCAGGATATCCTGTGTGTGTCAAGATAGGATCCGTCAGTTCTGTGTACAGAGCATAGGTAGTCCATATATAATTAGCAGTCTGTAAAATCTGTGGCCACAGTATACTTCGGAAGTAAGTTCCGAGTGTTATTTAGAGATTGCTAATGGATACGTCGACGAGATAATACCTATAGATTTGACGTTTACATCTATATCGCTGGGATTATCCGGATACCTGTGACGGAGGGATTATACGTATGCAATGACCTCGACCTGTATGATTCAGCGAGATTATCCGTGATCGTCATAATCTACTAGGTGGATAGATTATGGACATGAAATTGGATTTGTGACGGATATACCTGAATCTAGAGAGTCTCAATAATGAAGCATACTCGTAGAGCACTAGAGCAACATTTATGTATAATGATGATTATTTATAAATCGTTTAAACGTTAAACGAAAATACATGCGAACGGGCCGAACCGTCATTTCCTAATTAATGTGTATTTGTATTTAATATATGATATTATTAAATACACATTAATAAATAGTCAAATAAAGGTATTTGACATATATCATCAATATATGTATTTGAGATATTTAAAGTAAATATAATACATATATTTGATATATTTGTATTTAATTATTATTTAATTATTTAATTGTTAAATGATTAATATAATTAAAATATAAATATATCACCAAATGATAAGTTAGGAATGATTATAAGTTGCAATTGTTGACTTATACATTAAAGGAAAATGTTGTCAAATTGATTTTGACTTCTTAAGATATTTGTTCAAAATTGTTTGAAAAATAAAAATATCTTTTTCCTTTATTTTCTATCAATTTCGGCCATGACACTTTAATATATAAGAGATATATTTTTCTTAGTTGCATTTGTTGACTTAATTAAATATCTTAAAGTTGTTTTTAGATATTTATGTCAAGTTGATCAAATGAAAAATCAAATGAAGATAAATTAATAGTCTTGTTTATTTTAAGGCCAAATTCGGCCAAGCACAAAAATAAATAAGTATATTATTGTTTCATTTCATTTGGTATATAACCTAATACACTTTAAAGAAAAACTCCATTAATGGAAGCAAAGGAAGCTTGTGAGAAAGAAAGAAGAAATCAAAAGAAAGCTTGGATTTTAGTAAGTTTTTCCAACTTGCTATTAGAAAGGAAAATGTTCCTTAGGATCTAGGCTTTAACATATGATGTTCTTAGGTTATTTCTTTCTTTATTCCTTGTGTTTTTGTTGATGGAAGTTTTTGATGAAGTGTTGAGCATGTATGATGAAGGAAGGTTGTGACTATTGTAGTTATAAGCTTTCTTTTAAGGTTTTGGAAACCATGTTGCTAATCTAGAGTTGTTGACCCACTCTTAGATGACCTAGATTTGATCTTGAGTTGTTTCATTGTGTTGAGACTTTGATTGGATGGAAGAAACATGATTGAAGTAATTGATTTAAATTTGGTCTAATTTGTCCAATTTGAAGAAATTGAAAAATTAGGGTTCATGACCAATTCCAAATTTGGGGGTTTTCATATATGTTGTGTATTGGGATGTGTATATTATGCATATAATGTTTCATCATGTTTGATTGGATTACATCTTGATGTGTTTTGAGACATGAAATGACCAAATGGACAAATGCCCACCTTGTGATGCATTTGGCCAAGAATAAGGAAAAATGGGATTTTTGGTGCTTTTGGTGTTTTGAACATGCTAAGTTCATCTTAGAAATGATTTAGAATCATTCAAAATTGATTAGATCAATTTCGGACTAAAATGGACAAAATACCAAGTGTAAGGGCAATTCGGTAAATTCACTTAAATATGATTTATTGAATTTATTTTCATAATTTGATTATTGTAATATTAAATAAATATGTTTATTTAATTAATCCGAGAAAAAATTTTGAAATCGGAAAATTTGATTTTCCACCGCTTCCGCTGCGTTACCGGATTCTGCCCCTAAAAACCCCTACAGTTTCTAAACTTAGGTATCTATGGTTAAAACAGCGACTGTCTTCCCATTTCCGATTCGTAGGTAAATCTCAACTGAAGTCAGTATCCTACTTATCAGCAGATGCTGCACACCAGTACATATTTATGTTCCACAATCAGTATCTAAAATCCAATTTTAATACTAGTAGTGAACATATTTATTACTAACATATTTGAAGTCATAGCCTTGCACTGTTTTCAATTCCTTCATGTCTACCTTGTCCATACGGCAGTCACGCTTCCTTGTCCCCGTTTGCCACAGTTTAGGTAGACATTCTGGGATATGTCCTTTGTCTTCCCAGAAGATTATAATGATTTTGCCTTTGCCCATTTTCCACATCCCAGAAGCCTTTGGCCAAGCCTTGGCCTTCTAGAATGTCGAAATAAGGTGCGCCTTGCGCTTCTCGCCTTATTGCAAACTCTGGCTTTGTCTCATTGAGAATAGCCATTAACTCTCCAAGAGTTTACTATTGCAATTTAATACTTCTAAGATCTAAATATAGATCTATGAAGATCCTTCAATTTCATTATCATACTTTAAGAATCTAATCCTTAGTTTTGATTAAGAAATTAAGGAGTCTATTTCGCAAGCATAACGGATTAAGTACTAAAGTTATCATCACATGAATATTCCAAATATCATGCTCTACTATTTGCTTAACTCCGGGCTTAGGCCTAATATGTTATTTTATCAAATAAAGTAACTTATTGGTTTCCAGGACCATCCTGAAATTTTATTCCCAATTTGAAAATTAAAGTTGTTTAAATACATTTTCACCCAAGATTATGTTGTAAACACTATATTTCAATTTTCGTGATTCTAATAGTCCAACTATTTAATCAACGATTTTAGGTACTATTGATTATAATGATTACTATAGTCCAACTATATAATCAACTATAATTTAATTTATCAAATTAAATTATATTGATTACTATAATCCAATTATAAAATCAACTATCAATTGAAATAGTTTGAATACAGTCCAACTGTTTAATCAAAACAACATTAACTATTAGTCCAACTAATATATTAATTTATTGACGAATAATTTGTAATGAGCGCGTATGGCAAGTAAATAAACGAATATTATAAATTTAATACTTGCCTCCCACTATTTTTCGGTGAGCCTCTAACCCTCTGTGGAGTACTCGGGAAACCTTGTTTCCTAGTGGGCTAGGATCCCGTTAAATAACACACAATCTTGACTTTGGCCAACAAATTGTATGATAATTAACTAGGTAGATCTCTAAGATCAATTGGATCCCATCCAATTCATAGATCCAGTAGGTGGACATCCAAGTCCGAAACATATATCTTATATATGCCAATATATCCAATATATTGCCTAACCTTTTTCCTCTGAATCAACTAAGCCTTGGCTTTGGCACAACAAACTTAGTGATCCCAGTTAAGCGGAACCCATTGACCTTGCAAAGCTTCGTAATCAATGTCGATGATCAAGAAGTGATCTTGACTTTGGCTAATAAATCACAACTTGGACAAGACACCAATATGGAACAAAGCCATCATGATTCAAACACATCCTCGACGGACAAAGGTCTTGACTTTGGCCAACAAACCAATGCTAGTCTTAGATCTTGAGTAAGAATCACTCAATGGAAGGAAAAACGCTTAATATGATGTTGAGGGTTTTTCGCGTGCAATTGGCAACCAATTAATTATCTTTGTTAAGGTCTCATCATCATACACCCTTAAACATGCATTCTAAACACATAATAAGGCGCATATAAACAAATATAATAATGATATGCGGATGGATATTTAAACACATTGTTCCTAGAACAAATCCCTCCATTTCTTCTCTCCCGCTAGCACATGTATTACTTCTACCTGATTACATAACACTTCTAAAGAAACCTCATTTACATTGAGGAGAATAGGTGAGAAGAGAAATACATAGAGTAAGGAGGTAATAGGCTGGACATGCAGGTCCAATTAATAAATTCTAAATTTATTACAACAATTTCCAAAATTGCATGTTATCAAAGTGTATGCCCAATTATTCATAACTTATTGTGTGAATACATTATTCATGCATCACAACCATGTATTCACACAAGCATGTTATCAATCAATCTAATCTAATTAATTAATCTGATAATTGATGACCATCCAATGTTCAAACAACGATTTGATTTTGTGCGAGTCAAACTCGTTTTGCGAATTAGTACTCAAAGTACGAATTCATGAATTAAATTAAACTACAACATTAAATCCAATTTAATTTGTATTTAATACTAATTCATTTATTTAATTCCAAATTAAATATTTACACTTTTAATGTACCTTTTCGACTTAGATTCTAAATATAATCGCTACGGGTCTCAAAGCCCGATTAACATCCAATGTTAATTTAATTAAAGTCCAATGGGCTTTTAATTAATTTCTAAGGCATGGAATTTTGGTCAATATGGGTCAAACCCAAATACCAAAGCTCATTTAAGGAATCACCCTTATATGCCAAGAAACCAATTTAGGCCCAATTTAATTAAAGGTCCATTAAGTCATAATTGGACTTTTTGGAGATGGTTTTGGGCCCAATTGGATCCAACCAATTTGCCTAGACCAATCTTGGTACAACCAAGCCCAATAAGCCCAATTACAACTTTTAAGGCCCAATTCCAAAATAAGCCCAATTAATTAACTTACAAAATTCTAAATTTCACAATTAATTAATTCAAAGTGTATGCCATAATTATTTAACCAAATTAACATTTGCAAAACACAAATTTGTACAATTAATTATGCTCATTAACATCAAAACATGTCCAACACATTTTAATCAAAAATCAAACCCATTTCATGCTTACTAGTCTCGGCAATGGTAGGGATTTCTTTGTCCGATTCGGTTTTAATTCAATCAAATCCAATTCAACATTACCCAATTGATTTCAAGTCATCCAATGAATCAAAAATCAAAAATACCAAGACATTTAGGGCATAGTCATTCTCGGCCAAGCCTAAAATTTTGGGGAAAAATGATCCAATCCAATTTTCATGAAATTGATCCAATACAACTTCAATTAAACATCAGTCAAGCATACTCAATCAATTAATTTAATCAAATCATGCTCAAAATCAATTTACCCAATTTTAACCCTAAGTTCAAGTTTCATGCTCAACTTCGCTCTGATACCATTGTTTGGTTTCTACGGTCTAACTGGGATCGATTAAAGCAATGAAACAATATGTGAATACATCAAGGAGGTGCAGAATACTCACAATGATCGGTTGAGCGATGCGAGGAACAACAAAAATCTTTTCTTGGCTCCTTGAGCTCTCGGCAGTAGCAGATTTTTGGGCTCCAAAATTCGGTCATCACCTCCAAGTGTGCTCCAATGATGCTCCAAGCTCCAAGCTTTCGAATGATGATTCCATGCTCACGGGTGCGGTTCCCTATCACCTTCGTAAGACTCCTAAAGCGTGCTAGCACTCCTGATTTTTTGCCGCAAAATTTCCCTTTGTTCTCCTTCAAGTCTCGGCAGAAACAAGAAAAATATAAGAAGAAATGCCCCTTGGGCGTGAGAGATGAGAAGTGTGAGAGAGAGAGTGTGTTGGTTGTTAGAAGAAATGTGTATCTAATACACTAATTGAATTTCAAAAATTCAATTTCCTTTTTATTGCTTTCCAAAAGTCAAATGCAATTAAGCCAACCACTTCCATCAACTATTCACATCACAGTGACAAGTTGTCATGTCACTCAAAGTGACTAGACATCACATCAATCGATTGATTAGTGATTTGATGCTTGATGTGACTTGTGGACCGCACATAAATTCGTAATGCGAGTGCGTCCGCAAACACTCCCGGGCTCGGGTTCGCTAATTCCAAATTAACGAATTTTCCGTTGCGACGTAATTAAATAATTATGCCTAGCAAAATTACTATTCACATCGCTAACGAATTAATTCTAAATTAACTCGTTCGCCCAAATTAAATTCTAAATTTAATTTCGCGTCGAAATCCAATTTCGTATAATATATCGAATATATTATTTTATCGATTAATTCCAAATTAATCGTTTTCTCTCTTTTAATTAATATTTTATCCCAGATAAAATATCTCCGCAATTAATCCCAGATTAATTTTATCTCTCATTTAATTAATCCCAGATTAATAAAGTGCGAGTCATACGTCATCGGTGAATCTTGGGAAGTGACCCATGAGATCCCCGGATATATTGGCAATAAATACTGTAGTCGGACTATCCGAACACGTACGTACCTAGTACTACATTTTTACCGATTTACAAGACATGGTTGGCTTCTAGCGAAGCACCGTGCCTACCCAATTATCCAGAAATATTCTTAAAGGAATATTTAATCTATATCAGGCGTAGTATACGTAGTATTGCGTATTGTGATCCAGTATCAGATGTCACGTGCTAGGCCTGGTGCTGGAATTGTGTCTGCCCCGTACGAAGCACATATCGGATCTCTGGTAACTAGTCTCTATAATCGGATAAACTTGACCTAGTCATATTATCCCGATAGCTGCAGCATATAAGAGCACCAGTTTCGTATCCTACTTGACCATCATCTCCATATAACTAAAGTGATACTTCCATCTCGACATCACACCCAATACACTACGATTCTCAATATACCCAGAAGAGGCGTACACAGAACCTGTTAAAGCCCTGGACTACCAAAACCAAAGTACATTGATTATCGCAAGTATTAGCGGTGCAAGTCTCAGGTTAAGACCAAATACACCTACCTTGATTCGGACTTACATAGACACATAGTCATACTACCAATGGAATTCCGAGGGGTCTATCCAGAGCGAAGCTGTTTTCTGTACCATCGGTAAAACACAACCTCCTACTACACTTGCATGAGTATCCTATACTCAAATATATGAGAATTATGTTGTTATGCCCTCATAACACGCACAAGTGCAATACTAGTCTATTCCGCATTATCGATGTCCAATCTCGATAATACTACGACTAGAGATATTTAATGATTAAACCTTTATGGATTGATATTGTCTCATATCTTATCAATCCGGAACTAATCATATGGACCTTTCATCATTTATACATCTTGGTGATCTAATCACAAATGATAAAAGAGCAATTTCATTTGTCACATAGTTAATTTGTACAACAACACCATGATCTGTACAAATAGTGACGCTATAGGTCATAACTGTCCAACAAATTGATTGTACAATAATAATCTTTCACCAATTCTAACCATCTCTGTTGTCTCATATTCATCTATTTTTGACTGAAAAGTATTTAAGGCTATTGTGATCCGTATAAATATCATATTTCTCCCCATATAAGTAATGTATTTATCTCTTTAGTGCAAATACTACCGCTGCTAGTTCCAGATCATGGGTTGGGTAGTTCTTTTCATACTCATTTAGTTGTCTGGATGCATAGGTGATTACCTTGTCATTCTACATTAATACACACCCCAATCCGCTTTTGGAGGCATCACTGTACACTATGAATCCGCTTTGAATATCTAGTACTGTTAGTATCGGGGCAATCACCAACCACTCTTTCAGCTTTTGGAAGCTATCTTCACTCTTCTCATTCTATAGGAATCTTGTTTTCTTTTTTGTTAGTGTTGTCAATGAGGTAGCTATTTTGGAGAAATCCCATAAGAATTGTCTATAATAGCCTGCTAGCCCTAGGAAACTTCATATTTCTGTAACATTTCTCGATTTTGGCCAATCAACAACCGCCTCTATCTTACTGGGGTCAACTAATATCCCTTCACTGGACACCACATGCTCTAAGAAGTCTACGTATTTCATCCAAAAGTCACACTTTTAAAGTTTAACGAAGAGTTTATCTTCCTTAATATTTGTAACATAGCACGCATATGCTCTTTATGCTCCACTTGAATCTTTAAATAGATCAATATATCATCAATAAAGACGGTGATAAACCGCTCAATGTAGTGTTCAAACACTCGATTCATCATATTCATAAATCCCACCGATGCGTTTGTCAGCCCAAACGACATCACTAGAAATTCATAATGGCTATACTTTGTCCTGATTATTGTCTTCCTCACGTCATCCGCATTTATCTTCCACTGGTAGTATCTTGACTGTAAATCAATCTTAGAGAATACGGTAGCACCTTATAATTGATCGAATAGGTCATCGATTCTTGGAAGTGGGTATTTGTTCTTAATTATTACTCAGTTCAGTTCTTGGTATTCGATACATAGTCTTAACTATCCATATTTCTTCTTTACAAATAACATCAAGGCTCCCCAATGTGATGAGCTAGGCCGAATAAATCCATTGTTCAACAAATTCTCTAATTTTATCTTCAACTCCTTTAGCTTAGCCGGCATAATTCTATAAGGTACTTCTGATATTGGCGTCGTTCCTGGTTCCAAATCAATTTCAAATTCAATCACTCTATCTGGTGGTAAACTCGTCAGATTCTCCGGAAATACATCTTGAAATTCCTTCACCGCCATAATATCTTCCACCCCCACCTTTGACTCATCTTGTATCGCTACTATACTAGCTAAATATCCGACACACCAACCATTCAGTAACTTTTCGACCCTTATTACCGATATAATTGGCAGGTTGTCCCTCCGCATGTTTGCCTTATTCTAGTTGCTCTTCCCTAGTCAGTTTTAAAATTACCTTTTTGGCCTGACAGCCTATGGTTGTGTGGTACTTTGTAATCCAGTTCATTCCTAGTATCACCTCAAACTCCTTTAGACTGAACATTATAAACTCAACTTATAAATTTTATTCCCAATTTGAATAGGGCAATTCTTGACTACCTGGCTAGAATCTATTACGTCACCAGAAGGCGAGGAAATAGAATATCCTATAGTTACGTCTTCGAATACCACTCCTAGCTTCTTTAATAGTCATCATGCTATGAATGAATGTATGGCACCAGAATCAATTAAAGTAAATCCAGTAAGTCCATGGATATATAGGTTACCACTTATTGCCACAACATCCTCTTACTCTGACTGATCCTGTGTCATTGTATAAACTCTGACCGTGACTTTCTTCTTATCTGTAGGTCACTTCAGGCAATCTCTAACAATATGTATATTCTCTTTTCACCAATAGCATGTATTGGAACCTACCAAGCATTCTCTAGCATAAGCTTTGTTACACTTCGAGCACAATGGCTTTTCTTCAGTTCTTGGCATCGCACCACCAGTGTTTGCGGTCCCAATATTTCCCGCTGCCATCATTAACTTCTTGGTTTCCCCCTGATTAGTTCCCTGCTCCATGAGGTTCCATGGCTTGGATGCCTTGCTGGATGTTTATTCTTTCAAAACGTGTCTGGATTGATGAATGTCGTTCACTATGTGCTTTTGATCTTCTCCAGCCATTATCTCCCTTTCCACCAGCTCTTTATAAGTCTCAATCAAAGACATTATTACCAAGCTCTTTATTCTGGGATTCAGTGCCCTCAAGAAGTAGTCATTCTTTTGATCCGCATTCTCCACACAAAAAAAGAACATACTTACATCCTTTTTCAAACATCTCTTTAAACCTTCCCTAACTGAAGTTCCATGTTTCCTTACTTGATCTCCATAAATTCCTTGACCTTCCTCGCCTTTATATCTTTGGGGAAATATTTACCATCAAACATCTCTTTAAACCTTCCTTAACTGAAGTCATAAGGATTTTCATAGAGTTTTGCTCTGTCCCACCAATCTCGTGCATGTGTGGTCAACATACAGGATGCATATTTTTATCTTTTCAACATCTGTGAGCCTTAAGTGCTTGAATATGACCTCCAACGATCGCTTCCACTCATTAGCCACAAGTGGATTGGTATCTTCTGAGAATTCCTTTGGGTTCATCTTCCTGAACCTCTCAATGACGTGGCCCCTCAAGGGTGCGCGCTGCTGCATCTCTGTCAATTTACACATTTGTTCAACATGTTGTTGCATTAGTTCCAGAAACCGAGTCATTACATCATGATTCCCGACTTTAGGATCGGCAGGTGCAGCTTTCTGTTCTGGCCAATTGACACACTCACAAAGTGGTTCTTTACTCCCAAGTATAAGAGTGCGAAGTAATAAAATAACCATGTAAGTCCGGGGTTGATCCACATGGAATAGATTTAATAAGATAAAATAATAATGGAGTGAAAATAAAAAGAGTGAATTGTTTGAATTGATTGACAATTTTAAAATAGCCTACAACAATAAAATAAAATGATAGGTTTAGGGGATCCACTTTTAATATTTCAAATTTAGAGAGATCTTACTTTTTATAATATATAAATTGACGTTATTACCCAATTATTTTATTTCAAGAATTAATTATGCCAAAATATATAAAATCATTCATAAAAACGGTGATAATATTTGTCTCTAATAGGTTCAGTTAGGCACTCAATTATGCCAAATAAATAGAACCAGCCATACAGGCGGTAACAAAATTTGTCAATAATTAATCTAGATTTAAATTACATATTAGTCTTTAGATGACAATTCATATATTATAATATAAGTGAGATTAATCTATATTATCATATTAAAAGCTTCACCCTTTACCCCAACAAAAAGAAATTAGCTACTCATGATTTGAATAAAAACACATAATTTTATTACTGGAAGAAAAAAATTATAAGGAAGCTTTAAAAAAATAAAACACACAAGAGTTGGAATTCCACAAATTTTCAGAGAAAAGTATGGACTCCCGGGATGCTTTCTAAGGTACTGAGCACCTCTATTTATAGTAGAGGGCTCAGCACCTTCCAAGCGTTTCCATGCAAATTGCTTGATTTATGGGAAATGACATTCCATTGAAATGTGGATATCATTTCCACCTTTTATATATATATATATTTTTTTTTTTTTTTTCTTCTTGTTTTTGTCTTTAATAATTACATATAACATACTTTAGAGTTTTCATCAATTTCGGCCTTGAAAACTTCAAAACTAGAAAATCTTGTAAATGACAAAATTGTAGATATTTGAGTCTTCTTTCATCTGTAAGTAGAATCACCTCAATCCGAAATTGGAGTAAAATGTTATGGCTAAAATATGAAAATTGCGTAAAATTGGAATTTTCGAAATCGTACACTGTTGAAACGCCATTTTAAGTTTCTGGCCTCCAAAATCCAAATGTCACGTCCATTTTTCTAGTTATGCATCAAAATTAATATTTTACCTACATAAGAAATAGAAATCACAATAAAAATATATAAAACATAGATTTAATTATTATTTTGCAAATATGTTAAATTAAGGGGATTAATGAACACAAGTCTTTTGGCATCCTCAAGATATACTAAAAGAAAATCAAAAAGGTGATCAACATTAAGTAGTCCAATGAAATTCCGGTGAATGTTCAAGTTCACCTATGACACAACTATGAATATTTCCTCCAACGTGCCCAGCCCACCTGATAAAGTAATAAAAGCGTAAGCATGATTAATCATTTTAGTAAGTTTTTCAGACATACCTAAGACAATATATTTTTCTCTATTTGATTTTCCGATGAGGTTTTCGTCTGCCAAAAGTTTTGGAATGATCCCCAAAACTTGACTGTCACTTTCTTGTACGGCTTTTGAAACACATCCCATCAATCCTTACCACCTCTATATATTAAGTGCATGTTTCTTTCTGGCATAACTCTACCCAATCCAGCTTCAATAAATTTTGGTTTAGTTGCATGACTAGTTCCACAAAATACACAGATATTAGTGACTCATCATCTTAAAGTTTTCTCCATTTTTTTCTCTTTTATCTAGATATGTCGAAGAGGGAAATGATGATATGTATTTATGGATCCTGAAAAATGGTGAGTAATAATCTGAAATGGATCCATGTATATCAACTATGTTTTGATACTAGTTGATGTACCACAAGGCATTGTGCCTACTGGTACTATATAATTCTTCAAGGAAGACATACATGGATAGCAACATACCAACGTATAAAGCTAGGCTTTTAGCAGAAAGGTATCGTTATCAACATTGTGTTGATTACGATTCAACCTTTTACCTGTTGCCACGGTAAATCCATTTGGATAATGCTTGCTAAAGCTGCATGTTTCATTTACGAATTATGACAGCTGAACGGGAAAATCATGTTCCTGAAAAGGAAACCTTTTGGAGGATGTTTACAACATCCTGTCGGTTTTGTCGTACCTAAACTAGCAAACAAGGTTTGCAGGTTGTTCGATCCATGTTTGGATTGAAGCAAGCATTAGGTTCTTGGAATTGTCGTTTTGATGTGATCATAATGGTTTATGATTTAATTCAAAAAGAAATGATTCTTGTGTATATAAGGAGGTTAGTGGGAGTGCACTGACAGTGGCTGTCCTATAAATAATGATAATATGTCATTTCTTGGAAATGATATTCCCATATAAACTATCGGCGAAAGCTTGGCTTTCAAATACTCTCCGAGAAATCGTACATTGAAAAATGTACGCGACCTGGTGTCTCATATGCTTTGAGCATATGAAGTCACAAAAAGGCCAATCCAAGTGATAGTCACTGGATTGATATTAAGAACATCCGTTAGTATCTTAGAGAACTAATGATGCTGTCTTAGTCTATGGAGAATGAGAACTTGAAGTGACTAGGATCACTGTAGCAAGTTTCCTAACCGATAAAAAGACTATAAGTCGCAAACGGTACTATAAAGTTTGAATAACGGTACAGTAAGCTGGAAATCTTCCAAGCAAGATACTGTTAGCGATTAAACAACAAATGCGGGTACTTGCTGCAGCTGAGGAGGCAATAGAAGCCTTCTGGGTCGATAATAAATCTAATTAGATTAGATATAATTTTGTTAACAGCTAAGGTAGGCTTGAGCACAGGCTAAAGAATTAATGGTCTCATCAACGATCCAGATATATACTTCGATATTCATCTGATCCGTTCGGATCATACATCGTGGCGATGTGATGATCGAATAAATAACATCAGACGATAATCATGCAAATCCGCTGACGAAACCTTTTATCAGCAGTTTGAGCCAACCATACATAGTTCAGGTGGTAGACACTCGAGTGACTGGCTATAGGCCAAGTGGGAGATTGTTGGACAATTATGACCCATAGCGTCACTATTTGTACAGATCATTGTGTTGTTGTACAAATTAACTATGTGACAAATGAGATTGCACTCTTATCATTTGTGATTAGATCACCTAGATGTATAAATGATGAGAGGTCCCTATGATTTGTTCCTGGACCGAGAATGATATGAGACAGTATCAGTCCACGAAGGATAAATCATTAAATATCCCTAGTCAGAGTATTATCAAGATTGGACATCGATAAATACGTAAAAGACTAGTATTACACTTGTGCGTATTTTGAGGGCACAACGGCATAGTTCTCATATATTTGGGTATATGATACTCATGCAATTGTAATAGGAGGTTGTGTTTTACCGATGGTACGGGAAACATCTTCGCTCTGGATATACCCCCTCGGAATTCCATTGGTAGTATGACTATGTGTCTATGGAAGTCCAAAATCAGGGTAGGTATATTTGGTCTTAACCTGAGACTTGCACCGCTAATACTTGTGACAATCAATATACTTTGGTTGCGGTCGTCCAGGGCTTTAACAGGTTCTGTGTACGCCAATACTGGGTATATTGAGAATCGTAGTGTGTTGGGTGTGATGTCAAGACGGAAGTGTCACTCCAGTCATATGGAGATGATGGTCACATAGGATACGGGACTGGTTCTCTTAAATGCTGCAGCTATCGGGATAAAATGACAAGGTCATGTTTATCCGATTATAGAGACTAGTCACCAGACATCCGACATGTGCTTCGTACGCGGCAGACACAATTCCAGCCCCAGGCCTAGCACATTATCATCCGATACTGGACAGAAATACGCAATACTACGTATACTACGCCTGATATAGATCATTTATTCCTGTAAGGATGTTTCCAGAGAAATAGGTAGGCATGGCGATTTGCTAGAGGCAAACCTTGTCTTGTAAATCGGTAAAACGTAGTACGTGGTACTTACGTGTTCGGATAGTCCGACGACCTAATTTACTACCAACATATCCGGGGATCTCATGGGTCGCTTCAGAAAGATTCACTGATGACGTATAACTCGCACTCTAAATTAATCTGGGATTAATTAGAAGTGAGAGAAAGTTAATCTGGGATTAATTGAGGAGATATTTTATCTGGGATAAAATATCATTAAAGTGAGATGACGGTTAATTTGGAATTAATCGGGAAATTAATATATTTGATACATTAAACGAAATTGGATTTCGACGTGGAATTAAAATTAGATTTTAATTCGGGCGAACGAATTAATTTAGAATTAATTCGTTAGCGACGTGAATAGTGATTTCGCTAGGCGTAAACATTTAATTACGACGCAACGAAATATTCGTTAATTTGGAATTAGCGAACCCGAGCCCGAGATTATTTGCGAGCGCACTCACATTTCGAATTCGAGTGCGACACGTCAAATCAAGCGTCAAATCGCTAGTCGCATCAAGCGTCAAATCACAAGTCACTTTCAGTGATGTGACTTGACAACTTGATTGATTGAGTGATGTGAGTGGTTGGGGCTTTAATGGTTTGACTTTTAAAAGCCAAATTCAAGTGAAATGCATTTGAAATTCAAATGTGTGTATTTAATACACAAATTTGACAAACCAAACACAACTCTCTCTCTCCATTCCCTTATTCTCTCTCACACCCTTGGGGCCAAAATAGCTTACTGGTTTCATTCAAAACCGTGAGCAGTGGGAAGACAAGTGCTAGCACACTTACGAGACATGCGAAGGTGATAGGGAAGTCCACCAATGAGCCGGGAACCATTCGACGAAGCTTGGAGCTTGTTCGAGGAGCTCAAAAACAGAAAATGGAGGAGCAGCACATAGTTCACTGCCGAACCAGTGGAGAGGCAGAATCTAAAATTTTTGTTGCCTCCGCGTCGCTCAACCGCTCGATGTAAGTATTCCGCAACTTCTTCAATTTGTATTCGCACTTGATTCATGCTTATTATTCATCTTGGGACCTTAATAGAAACCAACATTAGAGTCATGTTGGGGATGTTGATTTAATGTTTAATTTGATTCAATTGGATTGGATTTGAAATTGGATATATATTTCCCCTTGGTCGAGACTTATATAAAGCATGAATGGGTTTGATTTTTTATAAATTGTGTTGGACATGATTTAATCTTGGTTAGCATGATTAATTAGCTAAATTGATGTTTTAGAAATGTTAATTGGATAATTAATTATGTAATGCACTTTGTTTAATTAAATTAAGAAATTGATTTTCGGAATTTAATTAAATTGGGTCTATTTTTATAAATTGGGCTTTTAATGTTGGTTTTTTGTGGGCTTATTGGGGCTTGGTTGTACCAAGTTAGGTTTAGGACAAATGGATTGGATCCAATTGGGCCCAAAACCGCATCCGAAATTGATTTCTTTCTGGGCTTATGGGGTAATTCCCGGATTGGAATTTGTTTTATTTGGTTTGACCCGAGTTGACCAAAAGTCCACGCCTAAGAAATTAATTAAAAGCCCATTGAACTTTAATTAAATTAACATTGGACGTTAATCGGGCTTTGAGATCTATTGCGATTAAATTTGGAATTTAAGTCGTAAGGTTCGTTAATAAACTGTAGTATTTAATTTGGAATTAAATAGTGAATTAGATTAAATACAAATTGAATTGTATTTAATTGTGTAGTTTAATTAATTCGAGAATTCGTACTTGAGTACTTATTCGCAAAACGAGTTTGACTCGAGCAAAATCAATTGTTGTTTGAACATTGGATGATCACTAATTATCCGATTAATTAATTTGATTAGATTGATTGATAACGTGCTTGTGTGAATACATGGTTGCGATGCATGAATAATTTATATCGGATGGATATTAGATGGGTGGGAAATTTTAGAAATTGTTTGTAATAAATTTGATTTATTATAATTGGACCTGCGTGTCCAGCCTTATTACCTCATTATTCTTTGTATTCTCTTCTCACCTATTCCCCTCAATGTAATGAGGTTTCTTTAGAAGTGCAGTGTAACGGGTATAAGTTATACTTGTGCTAGCGGGGAGAGAAATGGAGAGATTTGATCTAGGATCAATGTGTAAAGTATCCGTCCGCATATCATTATTATTTTACATACGCACTTTATTATGTGTTTAGAATGCATGTTTAAGGGTGTATGATGATGAGACCTTAACAAAGATAATAAATTGGTTGCCAATTTGCACTAGAAAAACTCTCGCAAAATATTAAGCGTCTTTCCTTCCATTGAGTGATTCTCACTCAAGATCCGAGACTGGCATTGGCATGTTGGCCAAAGTCAAGGCCTTTTTCCGGAGGGGATGTGTTTGAATCACGAGAGCTTTGTTCCATATCATTGTCTTGTCCAAGTTTTGGTTTGTTGGCCAAAGTCAAGACCACTTCTTGTCCATCGACATTGATTACGAAGCTTTCTATGGTCAATGGGTCGCGCTTAACTGGGATCACTAAGTTTGTTGTGCCAAAGCCAAGGCTTAGTTAATTCAGAGGAAAAAGGTTAGGTAATACATTGGATGTATTGGCATATATAAGATATATGTTTCGGACTTGGATGTCCCCCTACTAGATCTAGTGGATTGGATCTAATCGATCTTAGAGATCTACCTAGTTAATTATCATACAATTTGTTGGCCAAAGTCAAGATTGTGTGATATTTAACGGGATCCTAGCCCACTAGGAAACACGGTTTCCCGAGTACTCGACAGAGGGTTAGAGGCTCACCGAAAAATAGTGGGTGGCAAGAATTGAATTTGTAATATTCATTTAATTACTTTCCATACGCGCTCATTCAAATATCATTCGTCATATAAATTAAATGTTAGTTGGACTAATATTTAAACGTTGTTTTAATTAATAGTTGGACTATATTCAAATAATTCATTTATAGTTGGTTATATAATTGGATTATAGTAATCAATATATTTGATCTATTAAATTATAGTTGATTAAATAGTTGGACTATAATAATCATTATAATAAATAGTACCTAAATAGTTGATTAAGTAGTTGGACTATTAGAATCAAGATGTAATTGAAAGATTGACATTTAAAACATAATCCTAGGGAAAATGTATTTAAATGGTTTAATTTTCAAATTGGGAATAATTTCAGGATGGTCCTGGAAACTAATAAGTTACTTTATTTGATAAAATAACATATTAGGCCTAAGACCGAAGTTAAGCAAATAGTAGAGCATAATCTTTGGAAGATTTATGTGATGATAACTTTAGTGCTTAATCCATTAAGCTTTTCGCAGTAGACTTCTTAATTTCTGAATCAGAACTAAGGATTAGATCCTTAAAGTAAGATAATGAAATTGAAGGATCTTCATAGATCTATACTTAGATCTTAGAAGTACTAAATTGTAAAAATAACTCTTGGAGAGTTAATGACTATTCTCAAGAAGATAAAATTCAAAGTTTGCAATATGGCAAGTAGTGCAAGGCGCACTTTACTTCGATATTCTAGAAGGCCAAGGCTTGGCCAAAGGCTTCTAGAGTATTGAAAAATGGCAAAGGCAAAATCATTATAATCTTCTAGGAAGATAAATGACATATCCCAAAATGTCTGCTTAATTGTGGCAAACGGGATCGCGGAAGCGTGACTGCCGTTTGGACAAAGCAGACATGAAGGAATTGAAGACGAGCAAGGCTCTGACTTCAAATATGTTTGTCATAATTATGTTCATTACTAGTATTAAAATTGGATTTAAATACTTAGTGTGGTACATAAAATATATGTATTGATGTTCAGAATCTGCTATGAGCAGGATACTGACTTCAGATTGAGATTTTCTCTGCGAATTGGAAACGGGATGAAAGTCGATGTGTTCAAACCGTAGATACCTAATTTTAGGAACTCCCTCGGGTGTGTACCTAATTTGGAAACTGTGATAATGTAACTAGTTTGACTAGATACATTATCTCTATATCAGTGTTTAACCCGCTGCGGGTGAACCTTTATATTCTAGAACATTAATTGTTTTCATTATATAAAGATGATATTGAGATAAACACATTAGATGTGAATAACAGAATTTTATTTTAAATATAAATAAATCTCAAACATATAACATGACAAACAAACAGCTCAAACTGATTTGATCAGAAGAAACTAATAGTGGCATTGTTATATGGGACGCAATTAAACAAGAATCGTATATCCGCACTTTTGAAGAGTGGTACTAGGAACTGATTTGATCCCATTCAAATAAAGTCTACGAATCTAGTTTATTGGGCAAAGTGCCTAAAACACATTTACTTGGTAAAAGTGTAAATGCCACCAATCTGTTAGCCCTAGTTCATAGTGAAACTAGTGGGCCCATGTCTAGCTAGGCTAGATGGATATGAATATTTCGTGACTTTACGGTTGTGGCATCGCGTTATGGTTATGTGTTTCTTTTGAAACACAAATCGGAAACTTTTAAAGTTTCGAAATGAAATAGACAACAGATCGGCTAAAGTATTAAATCATCACTGTAAGACCGTAATGAAAATACTTAAGCAATAAGTTTCTAATATACTTGAAAGAGTATAGTATTCTTTCAAATGAGGACTCCTCCTGGAACACGTCAATTTGACGATGTGTCCGAACCAGAGTAACCGAATTTTGTTGGACATGATAAGGTTAATCATGAGTCACTCTGAGCTACCATTTCCTTCAACGGATAAGCATAAACAGTGTAGAACTTATTTTGAATAAGGTTTCATAATAATCTAGTTGACATATTTCATATTAGATATGAACGGGAAAGAAACCGGGTTTCTCATTCCTATAAATTTGGGAATGCTAGGCATATGTTTGGATGATACCAAACTAAAACCCAAATTAGATAAGTGCCAAATGTAGGTTATCCTAGGGATACCAAAGTATAATACTTATACAACTCATAAGGAGAACAATTAATTGTTGCTCACCATGCAGTTTTCCTAAGAGGAATACCGATATGCAGTGGTAAGTGGAGGATAGTAAAACTCGATGAAATCAGAGTAATACTATTCCAGGCATCGATTCCTAATGGAACACTAATAGTTCATCAAGGATGAAACTATTACCATTAATCTTCGAATACACAAGAACCACGTATGTCGGAGAGAGTCAGAAAATAACCTGGGGTATGGGTTTCTGATCTCACCTCATAAAGATGTCAATCTTATTGAGGTATACCAACTGACTACGTATGAGGAAGTGATACAAGGTATCGACTTCCTATTATGGCAAAGTGCCATATTATCCGAAATGGATTCCATGTATATCAACTATGTTTGGACACTAGTTGATGTACCGCAAGGCATTGTACCCATTGGTACTTTATAAGTCTTCGAGGAAGACATATATGGAAGGAAACATACCAACGTACTAAGCTAAGCTTGTAGCGGAAAGGTATCGTTATCAAAATTGTGTTGATTACGATTCAACCTTTTACCTGGTGCCACGGTAAATCCATTTGGATAATGCTTGCTAATGTTACATGTTTCATTTATGAAATATGTCAGCTGAATGGAAAAATCGCTTTCCTAAAAAGGAAACAATTAGGAGGATGTTTAAAACATCCTGTCGATTTTGTCGTACCAAAACTAGCAAACAAGGTTTGCGGGTTATTTGATCCATGTTTGGATTGAAGCAAGCATTAGATTCTTGGAATTATCATTTTGATGTAATCATAATGGTTTATGATTTAATTCAAAACGAAATGATTCTTGTGTATATAAGGAGGTTAGTGGGAGTGCACTGACAGTGGATGTCCTATAAATAATGATATGTCATTTCTTGGAAATGATATTCCCATAAAAAATACTATCGGTGAAAGCTTGGCTTTCGAGAAAACTCTCCATGAAATCATACATGAAAAATGTACGCGACATGGTGTCTCATACACTTTGAGCATATGGATACACAAACAGGCCAATCCAAGTGATACTCACTGGATTGATGTTAAGAACATCCATTAGTATCTTAGAGAACTAAGGATGATGTCTTACTATGGAGATGGAGAACTTAAAGTGACTGGGATCACTGTTGCAAGTTTCCTAACCGATAAAACGACTATAAGTCGCCAACGGTACTATACAATTTGAATAACGGTACAGTGAGCTGGAAATCTTCCAAGCAAGATGCTGTTACCGAATAAACAAAAAATGCGGGTTATTGATGCAGCTGAGGCGGCAATAGAAGCCTTCTGGGTCGATAATAAATCTAATTAGATTAGATATAATTATGTTAGCAGTTGAGCTAGGCTTGAGCACAGGCTAAAGAATTAATGGTCTCATCAACGATCCAAATAAATACTTCGACTATTCATCTGATTCGTTCGGATCATACATCGTGGTGATGTGATGATCATATAAATCGCATCAGAGGATAATCATGCAAATCCGCTGACGAAAGCCTTTTCTCAGCAGTTTGAGCCAACCTTACATAGTTCGGGTGTAAGACACTCGAGTGACTGGTTATTGGCCAAGTGGGAGATTATTGCACAATTATGACCAATAGCGTCACTATTTGTACAGATCATGGTGTTGTTGTACAAATTAACTATATGACAAATGAGATTGCACTCTTATCATTTGTGATTAGATCACCAAGATATATAAATGATAGGTGGTCCCTATGATTTGTTCCTGGATTGAGAATGATATAAGACAGTATCAGTCCACGAATGATAAATCATTAAATATCCCTAGTCAGAGTATTATCGAGATTGGACATCGATAAATACGTAAAAGACTAGTATTACACTTGTGCGCGTTTTGAGGGCACAACGGCATAGTTCTCATATTTTTGGGTATAGGATACTCATGCAAGTGTAATAGAAGGTTGTGTTTTACCGATGGTACGGGAAACAGCTTCGCTCTGATAGACCCCATCAGAATTCCATTGGTAGTATGACTATGTGTCTATGGAAGTCCGAATACTTGCGACAATCAATATACTTTGGTTGCGGTCGTCCAGGGCTTTAACAGGTTTTGTGTACGCCAATACTGGGTATATTGAGAATCGTAGTGTGTAGGGTGTGATGTCAAGACGGAAGTGTCACTCCAGTCATATGGAGATGATGGTCACGTAGGATACGGGACTGGTTCTCTTAAATGCTACAGCTATCAGGATAAAATGAAAAGGTCATGTTTATCCGATTATAGAGACTAGTCACCAGACATCCGACATGTGCTTCGTACGGGGCAGACACAATTCCAGCCCCAGGCCTAGCACATGATCATCCATTCTGGACAGAAATACGCAATACTACGTATACTACGCCTGATATAGATCCTTTATTTCTGTAAGGATGTTTCCGGAGAATTGGGTAGGCATGGCGTTTTGCTAGAGACCAACCTTGTCTTGTAAATCGGTAAAACGTAGTACGTGGTACTTACGTGTTCAGATAGTCCGACGACCGAATTTACTGCCAACATATCTGGGGTTCTCATGGGTCGCTTCCCAAAGATTCACCGATGACGTATAACTCGCACTCTAAATTAATCTGGGATTAATTAGAAGAGAGAGAAAGTTAATCTGGGATTAATTACGGAGATATTTTATCTGGGATTATATATCATTAAAGAGAGATGACGGTTAATTTGGAATTAATCGGGAAATTAATATATTTGATACATTAAACAAAATTGGATTTCGATGCGGAATTAAAATTAGATTTTAATTCGGGCGAACGAATTAATTTTGAATTAATTCGTTAGCGCTGTGAATAGTGATTTCGCTAGGCGTAATCATTTAATTACGACGCAACGAAAAATCTTTAATTTGGAATTAGCGAACCCGAGCCCGAGAATATTTGCGAGCGCATTCGCATTTCGAATTCGAGTGCGGCACGTCAAATCAAGCGTCAAATCGCTAGTCGCATCAAACGTCAAATCACATGTCACTTTGAGTGATGTGACTTGACAACTTGATAGATTGAGTGATGTGAGTGGTTGGTGCTTTAATGGTTTGACTTTTAAAAGCCAAATTCAAGTGAAATGCATTTGAAATTCACATGTGTGTATTTAATACACAAATTTGACAAACCAAACACAACTCTCTCTCTCATTTCCCTTCTCCTCTCTCACGCCCTTGGGGCCAAAATAGCTTACTGGTTTCATTCAAAACCGTGAGCAGTGGGAAGCCTAGAGTGTGGATTTTGTGGCAAAATCACAAGTGCTAGCACACTTACGAGACATGCGAAGGTGATAGGGAAGTCCACCCATGAGCCGGGAACCATTCGACGAAGCTTGGAGCTTGTTCGAGGAGCTCAAAAACAAAAAATGGAGGACAGCACACAGCTCACTGCCGAACCAGTGGAGAGGCATAATCTAAATTTTGTTGGCTCTGCGTCGCTCAACCGCTCGATGTAAGTATTCCGCAACTTCTTCGATTTGTATTCGCACTTGATTCATGCTTATTATTGATCTGGGACCTTAATAGAAACCAATTAGAATCATGTTGGGGATGTTGATTTAATGTTTAATTTGATTCAATTGGATTGATTTGAAATTGGATATATATTTCCCCTTGGCCGAGACATATATAAAGCATGAATGGGTTTGATTTTTGATAAATTGTGTTGGACATGATTTAATCTTGGTTAGCATGATTAATTAGCTAAATTGATGTTTTAGAAATGTTAATTGGATAATTAATTATGTAATGCACTTTGTTTAATTAAATTAAGAAATTGGATTTTTGGAATTTAATTAAATTGGGCCTATTTTGTAAATTGGGCTTTTAATGTTGTTATTGGGCTTATTGGGCTTGGTTGTACCAAGTTAGGTTTAGGCCAAATGGATTGGATCCAATTGGGCCCAAAATCGCATCCATAAAGCCCAAATGCAACTTAATGGACCTTAAAAGTTTAATTGGGCCTAATGGGCCAAAATTGATTTCTGGGCTTATGGGGGTAATTCCCGGATTGGATTTTGGTTATTCGGTTTGACCCGAGTTGACCAAAAGTCCACGCCTTAAGAAATTAATTAAAAGCCCATTGGACTTTAATTAAATTAACATTGGACGTTAATTGGGCTTTGAGACCCGTTGTGATTAAATTTGGAATTTAAGTCGTAAAGGTTCGTTAATAAATTGTAGTATTTAATTTGGAATTAAATAGTGAAAGTAGAATTAAATACAAATTTAATTGGATTTAATTGTGTAGTTTAATTTAATTCGAGAATTCGTACTTTGAGTACTTATTCGCAAAACGAGTTTGACTCGAGCAAAATCAAATCGTTGTTTGAACATTGGATGATCACTAATTATCAGATTAATTAATTTGATTAGATTGATTGATAACATGCTTGTGTGAATACATGGTTGCGATGCATGAATAATGTATATCGGATGGATATTAGATGGGTGGGACAATTTTAGAAATTATTGTAACAAATTGATTATTAATTGGACCTGCGTGTCCAGCCTTATTACCTCATTATTCTTTGTTTCTCTTCTCACCTATTCCCCTCAATGTAAATGAGGTTCTTTAGAAGTGTAGTGTAACGGGTAGAGGTTATACTTGTGCTAGCGGGAGAGAGAAAGAGAGAGATTTGATCTAGGATCAATGTGTAAAGTATCCATCCGCTATCATTATTATTTTACATACGCGCTTTATTATGTGTTTAGAATGCATGTTTAAGGGTGTATGATGATGAGACCTTAACAAAGATATATAATTGGTTGCCAATTTGCACTCGAAAAACCCTCGCAAAATATTAAGTGTCTTTCCTTCCATTGAGTGATTCTCACTCAAGATTCGAGACTGGCATTCGCTTGTTGGCCAAAGTCAAGGCCTTTGTCCGTCGAGGATGTGTTTTAATCACGAGAGCTTTGTTCCATATCAGTGTCTTGTCCAAATTGTGGTTTTTGGCCAAAGTCAAGACCACTTCTTGTCCATCGACATTGATTACGAAGCTTTCCATGGTCAATGGGTCGCGCTTAATTGGGATCACTAAGTTTGTTGTGCCAAAGCCAATGCTTAGTTGATTCAGAGGAAAAAGGTTAGGTAATACATTGGATGTATTGGCATATATAAGATATATGTTTCATCTAGGAATTTGATATGATCCAATCGATCTTAGAGATCTACCTAGTTAATTATCATACAATTTGTTGTCAAAGTCAAGATTGTGTGATATTTAACGGGATCCTAGCCCATTAGGAAACACGGTTTCCCGAGTACTCGACAGAGGGTTAGAGGCTAGCCAAAAAATAGTGGGAGGCAAGAATTGAATATGCAATATTCGTTTAATTACTTGCCATACACGCTCCTTCAAATATCATTCGTCATATAATTAAATGTTAGTTGGACTAATATTTAAACGTTGTTTTAATTAATAGTTGGACTATATTCAAATAATTCATTTATAGTTGGTTATATAATTGGATTATAGTAATCAATATATTTGATCTATTAAATTATAGTTGATTAAATAGTTGGACTATAATAATCATTATAATAAATAGTACCTAAATCATTGATTAGTAGTTGGACTATTAGAATCAAGATGTAATTGAAAGATTGACATTTAAAACATAATCCTAGGGAAAATGTATTTAAATGGTTTAATTTTCATATTGGGAATAATTTCAGGATGGTCCTGGAAACTAATAAGTTACTTTATTTGATAAAATAACATATTAGGCCTAAGCCCGGAGTTAAGCAAATAGTAGAGCATAATCTTTGGAAGATTTATGTGATGATAACTTAGTGCTTAATCCATTAAGCTTGTCGCAGTAGACTCCTTAATTTCTGAATTAGAACTAAGGATTAGATCCTTAAAGTATGATAATGAAATTGAAGGATCTTCACAGATCTATACTTAGATCTTAGAAGTACTAAATTGTAAAAATAACTCTTGGAGAGTTAATGACTATTCTCAAGGAGATAAAGTCAAAGTTTGCAATATGGCAAGTAGCGCAAGGTGCACTTTACTTCGATATTCTAGAAGGCCAAGGCTTGGCCAAAGGCTTCTAGAGTATTGAAAAATGGCAAAGGCAAAATCATTATAATCTTCTAGGAAGATAAATGACATATCCCAAAATGTCTGCTTAATTGTGGAAAACGGGATCGCGGAAGCGTGACTGCCGTTTGGACAAAGCAGACATGAAGGAATTGAAGACGAGCAAGGCTCTGACTTCAAATATGTTTGTCACAATTATGTTCATTACTAGTATTAAAATTGGATTTAAATACTTAGTGTGGTACATAAAATATATGTATTGATGTTCAGAATCTGCTATAAGCAGGAAACTGACTTCAGATTGAGATTTCTCTGTGAATTGGAAATGGGATGAAAGTCGATGTTTCAACCGTAGATACATAATTTTAGGAACTACCCTCGGGTGTGTACCTAAATTTGGAAACTGTGATAATGTAACTAGTTTGACTAGATACATTATCTCTATATCAATGTTTAACCCGCTGCGGATGAACCTTTATATTCTAGAACACTAAAGTGTTTCATTATATAAAGATGATATTGAGATAAACACATTAGATGTGAATAACAGAATTTATATTCTGAATATAAATAAATCTCAAATATATAACATGACAAACAAACAGCTCATACTGATTTGATCAGAAGAAACTAATAGTGGCATTGTTGTCTGGGATGCAATTAAACAAGAATTGTATATCCGCACTTTTGAAGAGTGGGTACTAGGACTGATTTGATCCCATTCAAATAAAGTCTACGAATCTAGTTTATTGGGCAAAGTGCCTAAAACACCTTTACTTGGTAAAAGTGTAAATGCCACCAATCTGTTAGCCTTAGTTCATAGTGAAACTAGTGGGCCCATGTCTAGCTAGGCTAGATATGGATATGAATATTTCGTGACATTTACGGATGTGGCATCGCGTTATGGTTATGTGTTTCTTTTGAAACACAAATCGGAAACTTTTAAAGTTTCGACACGAAATAGACAAACAGATCGGCTAAAGTATTAAATCGTCACGGTAAGACCGTAATGAAAATACTTAAGCAATAAGTTTCTAATATACTTGAAATAGTATAGTATTCTTTCAAATGTGGACTCCTCCTAGAACACGTCAATTTGACGGTGTGTCCGAACCAGAGTAACCGAATTTTGTTGGACATGATAAGGTTAATTATGAGTCGCTCTGAGCTACCATTTCCTTCAACGAATAAACATAAACAGTGCAGAACTTATTTTGAATAAGGTTCCATAATAATCTGTTTGACAGATTTCATATTAGATATGAACGGGAAAGAAACCGGGTTTCTCATTCCTATAAATTTGGGAATGCTAGGCATATGTTTGGATGATACCAAACTAAAACCCAAATTAGATAAGTGCCAAATGTAGGTTATCCTAGGGATACCAAAGTATAATACTTATAAAACTCATAAGAGAACAATTAATTGTTTCTCACCATGCGGTTTTCCTAAGAGGAATACCGATATGCAGTGGTAAGTGGGAGGATAGTAAAACTCGATGAAAATCGGAGTAATACTATTCCAGGCATCGATTCCTAATAGAACACAAATAGTTCATCAAGGATGAAACTATTACCATTAATCTTCGAATACACAAGAACCACGTATGTAGGAGAGAGTCAGAAAACAACCTGGGTATGGGTTTCTGATCTCACCTCATAAAGATGTCAATCTTATTGAGGTATACCAACTGACTACGTATGAGGAAGTGATACAAGGTATCGACTCCCTATTATGGAAAAGTGCCATATTATCCGAAATGGATTCCATGTATATCAACTATGTTTGGAAACTAGTTGATGTACCGCAAGGTATTGTGCCTATTGGTACTTTATAAGTCTTCGAGGAAGACATACATGGAAGGCAACATACCAACGTACTAAGCTAGGCTTGTAGCAGAAAGGTATCGTTATCAATATTGTGTTGATTACGATTCAACCTTTTACTGGTTGCCACAGTAAATCCATTTGGATAATGCTTGCTAATGCTGCATGTTTCATTTATGAAATATGTCAGCTGAATGGCAAAATCGCTTTCCTGAAAAGGAAACCTTTAGGAGGATGTTTACAAAATCCTGTCGATTTTGTCGTACCAAAACTAGCAAACAAGGTTTGCGGGTTATTTGATCCATGTTTAGATTGAAGCCATCATTAGATTCTTGGAATTATCGTTTTGATGTAATCATAATGGTTTATGATTTAATTCAAAACAAATGATTCTTGTGTATATAAGGAGGTTAGTGGGAGCGCACTGACAATGGATGTCCTATAAATAATGATAATATGTCATTTCTTGGAAATGATATTCCCATAAAAAATACTATCGGTGAAAGCTTGGCTTTTGAGAAAACTCTCCGTGAAATCGTACATTGAAAATTGTACACGACCTGGTGTCTCATAGGCTTTGAGCATATGGATTCACAAACAGGCCAATCCAAGTGATAGTCACTAGATTGATATTAAGAACATCCATTAGTATCTTAGAGAACTAAGGATGCTGTCTTATACTGTGGAGATGGAGAACTTGAAGTGACTGGGATAACTGTTGCAAGTTTCCTAACCGATAAAACGAATATAAGTCGCACAACGGTACTATACAGTTTGAATAATGGTACAGTGAGCTGGAAATCTTCCAAGCAAGATATTGTTACCGAATAAACAACAAATGCGGGTTATTGCTGCAGCTGAGGCGGCAATAGAAGCCTTCTGGGTCGATAATAAATCTAATTAGATTAGATATATTTCTGTTAGCAGCTGAGCTAGGCTTTATAACAGGCTAAAGAATTAATGGTCTCAACAACGATCCATATAAATACTTCGACTATTCATCTGATTCGTTCGGATCATACATCATGGCGATGTGATGATCGTATAAATCGCATCAGACGATAATCATGCAAATCCGCTGACGAAAGCCTTTTCTCAGCAGTTTGAGCCAACCGTACATAGTTCGGGTGTAAGACACTCGAGTGACTGGCTATAGGCCAAGTGGGAGATTTTTGGACAATTATGACCAATAGCGTCACTATTTGTACAGATCATGGTGTTGTTGTACAAATTAACTATGTGACAAATGAGATTGCACTCTCATCATTTGTGATTAGATCACCAAGATATATAAATGATAGGAGGTCCCTATGATTTGTTCTTGGATTGAGAATGATATGAGACAATATCAGTCCACGAAGGATAAATCATTAAATATCCCTAGTCAGAGTATTATCAAGATTGGACATCGATAAGTACGTAAAAGACTAGTATTACACTTGTGCGCGTTGTGAGGGCACAACGACATAGTTCGCATATATTTGGGTATAGGATACTCATGGAAGTGTAATATGAGGTTGTGTTTTACCGATGGTACGGGAAACAGCTTCGCTCTGGATAGACCCCCTCGGAATTCCATTGGTAGTATGACTATGTGTCTATGGATGTCCGAAATCAGGGTAGGTGTATTTGGTCTTGACCTGAGACTTGCACCGCTAATACTTGCGACAATCAATATACTTTGGTTGCGGTCGTCCAGGGCTTTAACATGTTCTGTGTACGCCTATGCTGGGTATATTGAGAATCGTAGTGTGTTGGGTGTGATGTCAAGACGGAAGTATCACTTCAGCCATATGGAGATGATGGTCACGTAGGATACGATACTAGTACTCTTAAGTACTGCAGTCATCGGTATAAAATGACAAGGTCATGTTTATCCGATTATAGAGACTAGTTACCAGACATCCGACATGTGCTTCGTACGGGGCAGACACAATTCCAGTCCCAGACCTAGCACGTGATCATCTGATACTGGATCGAAATACGCAATACTACGTATACTACGCCTGATATAGATCCTTTATTCCTGTAAGGATATTTATGGAGAATTGGGTAGGCATGGTGCTTTCCTAGAAGCCAACCTTGTCTTGTAAATCGGTAAAACGTAGTACTAGGTACTTACGTTTTCGGATAGTCCAACGACCAAATTTACTGCCAACATATCCGGGGATCTCATGGGTCGCTTCCCAAAGATTCACCGACGACGTATGACTCGCACTCTCAATTAATCTGGGATTAATTAGACGAGAGATAAAAATTAATCTGGGATTAATTGCGGAGATATTTTATCTGAATAAAATATCAATTAAAGAGAGATAACGATTAATTTGGAATTAATCGGTTAAATTAATATATTCGATATATTAAACGAAATAAGATTTCGACGCAGAATTAAAATTAGATTTTAATTCGGGCGAACGAATTAATTTAGAATTAATTCGTTAGCGACGTGAATAGTGATTTCACTAGGCATAATCTTTTAATTGCGTCGCAACGGAAAATTCGTTAATTTGGAATTAGCGAATCCGAGCCCACGAGTGTTTGCGAGCGCATTCACATTTCGAATTCGAGTGCGGTACGCAAGTCACATCAAGCGTCAAATCATTAGTCATATCAAACGTCAAATCAAATGTCACTTTGAGTGATGTGACTTGACAACTTGAATGAGTGATGTGACTTGATGTGAGTTGATGGAAAGCATTAATTGCTTGACTTTTTGTAAATCAAAAGGTTGTATATGGTAAATGGATTTTAGAAATCATTTAATTATTACACTTTTTTATCTCTCTCACATAACTCTCTCTTTCTCTCATCTCTCTCTTCTTCACGCCCATGGAGGGGCAAAAACTTCACTGGTTTCTGTCAAGAAACCGTGAGCTAGGGAAGCAAGAGTGCTTGGTTTTTGTGGCAAAAATCAAGAGAGCTAGCACTCCGAGAGACATGCGAAGGTGATAGGGAAGTCCACCCATGAGCCGGGAATCGTTTGACGAAGCTTGGAGCTTGAGGAAGGAGCTCAAAACCCAACCATGGAGGACGCCAAAAACCAGTGAGCTGTGCAGTCCACTGCCGAGCAGAATTTGATTTTTTTTCGTCTCTGCATCGCTCAACCAATCGATGTGAGTATTCCGCAACTTCATTGATTTGTATTCGCACTTATTTCATGCTTGTTTATGATCTTGGGACCTTAACAAACACCAACAGTTTGTTTTTAAATTTGATAGCTTCACTGCCCAATTTCAACTTCTGAATGGCTATCATGTCTTTTCTGCTTACTTCTTTCGGGAATTCCCCGTGTTCTAAGTATCGCTGAATATCATAGTACCATGGTTGAATGCTTTTGTCAAATATATTCATGTTGCAGGTTGAAAGGAAGAGACTCAGGCAAGTAAGCGAAATGCACGTCTTTATTATCATTAAGAAAAGGTTCGAACATGTAGACAAAATCAATGTCTTTATTAAAAATGCAGGATCATAATTGAATAAGATCAGGGAAACGAACATCCTCATAATTTGCTACCTCATTTTCCCTCGTCTTCTTGCTTCCTTCGACCATCAGTTTCTCCAAGTACAGTAATTCTTTTTCCCATCTACTTCCCCTTTTTGCCACATCTTTCTCGTCACTGTCCGAGAAGTTTTCCCAGAAATCCTCCATCTGCTCTATTTCATCTTTACCATTGTTATCCCGTATCCCCATGCGAGAAGTTTGGTGGTTGTGGGTTTGGAAGACAGGGTTATTGGGTAGGCCGGAGTTGATCATGTAAGTGGGTGGAGGTTTTCTGTATGTGTTGGGTTATTCTTTTTTCGGGGTCGGGTATTTTGTGGGTGTCAATCAGGTCTTGGATTTCATGCCTAAGGTGGGTACAGTTGTTAGTTTCATGGCCTCTCTGCTGGTGAAGGTAACAATATAGATTTAGGTCAAGGTCGCGTGGCACATAGTTTGGAAGTGGTTTAGGCTCTAAGGGATTTAGGAGTCCTTGCCTTCTCAGCTCTTCAAATACCTCCGAGAAAGGTCTACCAAGATTGGAGAATCGTCTGTTTCTGATAGGGGCAATCTCAGAGGGAGTGGGCTTGGTCTTTGAAGGGCCCCCAATGGCCTTTCCATTCTGGTTGTAAAACTTCCTGTTACTGGCTATACGGGGTACAGTAAAACTGGCCACATCATTGGTTAAAACTTACAACATCTCAATAATTTCGGTTACTTTGGTCTCCAATTGATCCAGGCGGGATCCCTCGTTGATTGACTCACTCATATTGGCTGATGGTCTTCTGACAAGTCTTCCTTCTCCCCCAACCCAACGGGTATCTATGATGGCTTTTAGACACAAGGGTTAACATGATGCGTGTATGCATGAGGTGCATGAGATGCGTGCGATGTATGGAATATATAAGTTCATCAAGATTTTTTTTTTAATTGGCCCGTCATCATTTTAAAGCATTCAATCATACTATTGCGCTGTGCAAACTTGTCCCAGTTGAAAAGGCCCAACAAGTTTATACTTTTGCGATAACATGGCTAAACAAATTCAAATAATAAGAGGCCTAAACACAAAATGGCCCATTGCCATTTCAGAAGCTTTTGGCCCAATTGCCAAAGGACACGAACTCGTCCCAGTTTAAATGGCCCAACAAGTTCATATCTCTTGACAAGAGGTCCAACTGAATCCAAATGACGATGATCCCAAACACAAACATAAAGAAATAATTTTTATTGGTCATACCACTATGGTTCACATGTAGGTTTAAAGGAATGTAAACAAAGGATCCCGCTGACGAAGGATTGCCCATAACTAGGACTCCCCACTCAAGAGTTCGAGCGACCAAGTGAGCACACCTTTTTTATACCTTACGGTACGTGCCAACGAGTTATGATATGTGACTAACTGTCAAATGGATTTCCTATTGTAGATTCCCCAGAGGGAGGGTGGAGCGAACTCTCTTAAATACCCAAGCCTCTTAGGCTCTTATCGCCTTGGTGACAGGAATAAACAGCAAGTCCTCCAAGTTAGTCTATCACAATGAGCTACGGGTGAATGATTATCTAGGTGCCTTCACAGATTTTCCTTATAGAAAGGTAGTGAGTGAAGGAAGACACCAAACCATCACCTAGCCTTAACAATGCCTTTGATTAAACTCCCTAAACCCACAGTAGACATGGTTAATTAAATCACAAATCACAAACATTACAAGACATTATTTCACGGCTGATTCTCCATCCCCAGTGGAGTCGCCAGACTGTAGAACACAGAAATTGGCGATGCTATTCCAGGCTCGCGGCCCTGTTGGGAGTACGGAGTAGCCCGCGGGGGACTAAACCGGAGAAATAAAATGGAGTCACCACCTAGTGTGAACTGGGAAATGATTTAAGGCCGCACTCACCCCTCGCAAGGGAAGACCTCAAACCGTTGGGTTCGGAATGGTCCCTTACTTATGCCACTTGTAATGAACGGATTTGTGCAATAATTTAACCAAGTCTACACAATATACATTTGCAAAAGTAATCTACATCTAAGTTCATATACAGCCTAAATGTAAGTTTGTATGATTTAAAAGTAAATTCTCATAACGACAAACATACGATATCACACAATGAGCATGTTGAATCATCAAATACCAAGAATATATAAATAATCACTTAAACACAAACGTAAATTAAACTCCTATTGCGAAAGAAAATAACTAAGTCATGCATACAGAAATAACATACTAGACTAAAATAAATAACCTTCTAACGACCTAATCATGCTTGAATACAAGGTTGGATGAAACGAAATATGTGAATCTCTCAAATGGTACGTGGCATTGTATCCCGAGTGCAAACCGCAATACCTTCCATACGGATTCGGCTACAGAATTTATGTCTAGGTTTCCATCCGATATACCGTAAGAAAGAACACATATTTCGTTCATCCGAAATCACATCATGTACCAATTCACAATACTCATGCGAAATAAAGTAATAAAATAACTAAAAATAAAGGATAATAAATAAAAGGGTGCCCTCAGGTCTAACCTCTTTTTTCATCTCTCGGAAGTACGTTACACGGCCGTCTGAAGGGTTGATGCTCCGCAACTCATCCGGTTCACTGGTTCAACATTTTCCTTCGCTGTTTCGCTGTTTGGGCTGCTGTTCTTACTCCGTTTCACTGCTGTTTTCACTGTATTTTCTAGTCACTGTTTTAAGGTAATTAAGGGACTATTTTGCGGGTTATTTGGACTGGTTTTGGTTGCGGTTTTTAGACTGTTTTGGGGGTAGTTTTTGGACTATTTTAGTGCAGTTTTAAGGCTTTTGAAGGCGTTTTTTTAGGGTCTAAGATGTGGCAAACTGGGCAGTTTTATAAGGGTATGTGCGGCAGTTTAAAGGATTGGTCAGTGAGCAGTTTAGGCTTGCAATGAGGTGGGTTTGCGGCTGAACTGGGCGTCCAGTGAGGGGTATTTTGTACGTGAATCAGGGCAGTATAGGGGTTGTTATTGTGCGTGAATCAGGCAGTTTGAGGGGTTGTTATTGTGCGTGAATCAGAGCCATATTGGTTGCTGTTTTGGCGTGAAGTAAAGGCTGGACTTCAGTCAATGTTTAGGCTTGTTTGGGGCTGATTTTAGGACTGTGTGTAGGCGTGAACTGTTGGATAATATGACCCATAGCGTCACTATTTGCACAGAACATTGTGTTGCTGTAGCAAATTAACTATGTAACAAGGAAATTGCACTCTCGTCATTTGTGATTAGATCACCTTAGATATATAAATGAAGAGAGGTCCCTATGATTAGTTCCTGGATTGAGATGATATGAGACTATCAGTCCACGAAGGATTAATCATAAATATCCCTAGCCGTAGTATTATCGAGACTGGACATCGATAATGCGGAATAGGCTAGTATTGCACTTGTGCGCGTTGTGAGGGCACAACGGCATAGTTCTCATATATATAAGTATTGGATACTTGTGCAAGTGCGATAGGAGGTCGTGTTTCACCGATGGTACGGGAAACAGCTTCGCTCTGGATAGACCCTTCGGAATCCCATTGGCATTATGACTAGGTGTCTATGGGAGGCCGAAATCAAGGTAGGTGTGTATAGTCTTAACCTGAGACTTGCATCGCTAATACTTACGACAATCGGTAAACTTTGGTTTTGGTAGTTGGGGGACTTTAAACAGGTTCTGTGTTCACCACTCTTCTGGTTTATCAGAGAATCGTAGTGTATTGGATGTGATGTCAAGACGAAGTGTCACTCCAGTCATAATGGAGATGATGTCACGCAGGATACGGTATTAGTGCTCTTAAGTGATGCGCATCCAATCGTGATATTATGACCAGGTCATGAATATCCGATTATAGAGACTAGTTACCAGACATCCGATATGTGTTTCGGACGGGGCAGACACTTATCCAGCCCCAGCCCTAGCACGTGATTATCCGATACTGGGCCGATATGCACAATACATTAGTGTCCTACGCTTGATACAGATCATGATATTCTTTGATGAATATGTCCGGAGAACTTGGGAAGACTTGGTGATTTGCTAGGAGTCGACCTTGTCTCGTAAATCGGTAGAACGTAGTACTTGGTACGTACGTGATTCGGATACTCCGACGACCGTATTTACTACCAGATTATCCGGGGATCTCATGGGTCGCTTCCCGATAATCCACCGATGACGCACAACTCGCACTCTTGAATAATCTGGGATTATATAGAAGAGAGAGAAAATTAATCTAGGATTAATAACGGAGATATTTTATCCGGATTAAAATGTCGTCTAAAGAGAGAGAACGATTAATTTGGAATTAATCGATGAATTAATATATTCGATATATTAATGAAATTAGATTTCGACGCGGAATTAAAATTAGATTTTAATTCGGGCAAACGAGTTAATTTAGAATTAATTCGTTAGTGACGTAAATAATAATTTCGCCAGGCGCAATTATTTATTTAAATTCGATTGAATTAACGTCGCGACGTAAGCTCGGTATTTCGGAAATATCGAACCCGAACGCGTGAGTGCACGTGGGCCCACTTTCATTTGGAAACGTGTGGGGCCCACATGACACATGTCATTTTATGCATTATTTTATTCTAATGCATTGCATGGTGATAGTGTACAATACACTCAATGGTCTTGCATGGAGTTTGAGTGTTTGACACTCTAAACCATTGCATGATTTGTGTCATAAATTTATTATTATTTTAATAAATATTATGGCATAAATATAAATTGATTTTTGGTAAATCATTTTCAACTTAACACACAACATTTTTCTCTCAATTCTCTCATCTCTCTCACGCAAACAAAAGCTATTCTTCACTGGTTTTGAACCAGTTTGGGCGTGACAATAGGGAAGCAAGGGTGGGTTTTCATGGTGAAAACCGCAAGTGCTAGCACACTACGAGTCTTGCGAAGGTGGTAGGGAGGTTCACCATGAGGCGGGACTCATCCGACGGAGTTTGGAGCTTCGTTTTGAGACCCGAAATTCTGTTTTGCAGGGACAGTGGACTGTTGCAGTTTGGTGTGAAGGGCAGTACGTTTTTGGCCTTGATTCGTCTTCAAATCGACATAACCGATCGATGTGCGTATTCCGCTACCTCCGTTGATGTATTCACACATTGTTTTCATGTCTTGTTTGATCTTGGGACCTTAGAATATACCAACAATGGCATCATGAGCTAATGTTGCAAGCATGAAATTTGTAGGGTTTAAAATTTGGGTAAATGTGATTTGAGCATGATTTCAATAAATTGCTTGTTTGAGTATGCTTATAACATGTTTAAATTCATTTTGGTTGGACTAATTTGATGAAAAAATGATTTGGAATTATTTTCCCCAAAATTAAGTCCTTGGCCGAATGGTGTAATGATTTTGGGATCTTGGATTTTTTGATTTTTAATTCATTTGATGAGTTAGAATCGATTAGGTTGACGTTAATTGAGTCGAATTGGATTGGATTTCGAATTGGACGAAAACCCCAAAATCTTTGAGTTGGCCGAATGTGACTTATGCCCTAATGTCTTGGTGTTTTTGATTTTGTGACATTGGATGTGTATAAAATCAAATCGGATGGTGATTTAATGTCGATTGTAGGTTCGATTGGATCGAAACCAAATCGGACACAAAATCCCTTCCTTGGCCGAGAGCATTGAAGCATGTTTATGGGTTTGATTTTTCATTATGTGTGTTTGACATGTAATAATGAATTAAGTATGATTAATTGGACTAATTTAGTGTTTTGGAAATGTTGATTTAGTTGATTAATCATGTAATGCACTTTAGGTAATTAAATTGCGTAATTGGATTAGTGTAATTTAATAATTTAGGCTTAAATTGGATTTGGGCTTGAATTGTTGTAATTGGGCCTATTGGGCTTGATTTATCAAGTTTGGTTTAGGCCAAGTGGATTGGATCCAATTGGGCCCAAAACCTTAACCATAAAACCCAAATGCGACTAATGAACCTTTAATGATTAATTGGGCCTAATGGGCCGAAATTGATTTCTAAGGCATTTTGGGTGATTCCACTATTGGGCTTTGGTTGCCGAAGCCCATGCCTAAAGAAATTAATTGAAGCCCATTAGACTTAAATTAAATTGACGTTGGACGTTAATCGGACTTTGATCCCGACGCGATTGAATTTGGAATTTAAATCGTAAAAGGTTTATTAATATAAAGTGCAATATTTAATTTGGAATTGAATAGTGAATTAGTATTAAATACATGTTAAATTAGATTTAATGATGTAGTTTAATTTAATTCATGAATTCGTACTTTGAGTACTTATTCGCAAAAACGAGTTTGACTCGAACAAAATCAAATCGTTGTTTGAACATTGGATGATCACTTATTATCAGATTAATTAATTTGATTAGATTGATTGATAGCATGCTTATGTGTGTGAATACGTGGTTGTGTTGAATGAATAATGTATATCGGATGGATATTAGTCGGGTGGGCAATTTTAGAAATTGTTGTAATAAATTCGATTTATTAAATTGGACCTGCGTGTCCAGCCTTATCACCTTCTTTCTTTTGTATTCTCTTCTCACCTATTCCCCTCTATGTATATGAGGTTTCTTTAGAAGTGTAGTGTAACGGGTAGAAGTAGTACAAGTGCTAGCTTGAGTGAGAAAGGGAGAGATTTGATCTAGGATCAATGTGTTAAGTATCCATCCGCATATCATTATTATTTTATTTCATACTCGCTTTATTATGTATTTAGAATGCATGTTTAAGGGTGTATGATGATGAGACCTTAACAAAGATAATTAAATTGGTAGCCAATTTGCACGCGAAAATCCCTCAATCTATATTAAGCGAATATCCTTCCATTGAATGATTCTTGTTCAAGATCCGAAGTTGGCATTGGTTTGTTTGGCCAAAGTCAAGACCTTTGTCAATCAAGGATGTACTTGAATCATGAGAGTTTTGTTGCATATCGGTGTCTTGTCCAAATCGTGATTTTTATTGGCCAAAGTCAAGATCACTTTTTGTCCAATGACATTGATTACGAAACTTTCCTCGTCAATGGGTCCCGCTTAACTGGAATCATTAGGTTTGTTTTTGCCCAAAGCCAAGGCCTAGATGATTCGAGGATATGGTTAGGAAAATGTAATGGATACATTGACATTATACATATGTTTCGGACTTGGATGTCCACCTAACCGGATCTAGGAATTGGATGAGATCCAATTGATCTGTGAGATCTACCTAGTTAAATAGCATACAGCTTTTTATTGGCCAAAGTCAGGGTTGTGTGTTATTTAATAGGATCCTAGCCACTAGGAAACACGAGGTTTCCGAGTACTCCACAGAGGGTTAGAGGCTCGACGAAAAATAGTGGGAGGCAAGTATTGAATTTGCAACATTCGTTCGAATACTCGCTAAACACGCTCATTTCATTTTACTCGTCATATTAATTAAAAGTATTAGTCGGACTAATATTTTATGTTGTTTTAAAAATATATAGTTGGACTATATACAAACTTTCAAATTATAGTGATTTTATAATTGGATTATAGTAATCAATATAATTGAATTAAAATGATAGTTGATTTTATAATTGGATTATAGTAATCAATATTAAAATTATAGTTGATTAAATAATTGGATTATTGTAATCATTATAATAAATAGTACCTTATTAAAATTGATTAAATAGTTGGACTATTGAAATCAAGAAAGAATTGAAAAGTTGAATATTTAAAATATATAATCCTTGGATTAAATGTTTTAAATGATTTAATTTTCATTGGGATTAATAATAGGTTAATTTATTGGATAAAATAACTTGTTATATCTAGGCCCATATTAAGCAAATAGTAGAGCATAAAGTCTTTGGAAGATTTATGTGATGATGACTTTAGTGCTTAATTAATATACTTATAATAAATCTATCTTTAGATTTAAAAGTATTAAAATTGCAATTAATAATTCTTGGAGAATTAATTGACTATTCTAGTGGAGAAAAGTCAAAGTTTGCAATTGGGCATGTAGCACAAGGTGCACATCGTTTCGATATTCCGAAACCCAAGGCTTGACCAAAGGTTTGTGAAATATTGAAAAGGATAATTGACATATCCCAAAGTGACTACCATTTGGATATGGAAGACACGAAGGAATTAAAGAAAGGGCGAGGCTCTAACTTTAAAAATATTTGTCAAAGTTATGTTCACTACTAGTATTGAAATTGAATTGAATACTTAGTGTGGTACATAAAATATATGTATTGACGTTCAGAATCCGCTGTGAGCTGGATACTGGCTTCAAGCCGAGATTTCTCTGCGAATCGGAAACGGGACGAAAGTCGCTGTTTCGACCGTAGATACCTAAGTTTAGAAACTACCCTTTGGGTATGTACTTAAATTAGGAAATGTTATAATGTAACTAGTTTAACTAGAGACATTATCTCTATATCAGTGTTTAATCCATCGCGGATAAAACCTTTATATTCTAGAACACTAAAGTGTTTTAATATATAAAGATGATACTGAGATAAATACATTGGATGTAAATAACAGAATTTATATTTTGAATATAAATAAAATCTCAAACATATAAAATGACAAATAATTAGCTCAAATTGATTTGATCAATAGAGACTTATTGTGGCATTGTTGTCTGGGACACAATTAAAGAAGACTCGTATATCCACACTTGTTAAGAGTGGGTACTAGAACTGATTTGACTATTCAATAAGGTCTACGAATCTAGTTTATTAAACAAGACTCGTATATCCACACTTTTGAAGAGTGGATACTAGGACTGATTTGACTATTCAAATAAGGTCTACGAATCTAGTTTATTAGGTTAAAAACCTAAAATACTATTTACTTGGTAATAGTAAAAGGGCCACCGATCTGTTAGCCCTATTCATGATGAATAAGTGGGCCCATATCTAGCTAGGCTAGATGTGAACATGAATATTTCGTGACCTTAACGGATGTGACATCACGTTGTGGTTATGTTTTCTTTTGAAGAACACAGATCGGAAACTTTAGAGTTTCGACACGAAGTAGACAAACAGATCGGCTGTAGTATTATTCCGCCACGGTAAAACCGTAATGGAAAATACTTAAGCAGTAAGTTTCATACGTAAATGAAAGAGTATGGTATTCTTTCATATGAGGACTCCTCCCGAGACACGTCAGTTAGACGGTGTGTCCGAACCAAAAACCGAATTTTGTTGGACATGATAAGGTTTATCACGAGTCGCTCTGAGCTACTATTTCCTTCTACAGGATATGTATTAACAGTGCAAAACTTATTTAGAATAAGGTTCCATAATATCTGTTTGACAGATATCATATAGGATATGAACAGGGAAGAAACGAGGTTTCTCATTCCTGATAATTGGGTATGCCAGGCATAGCGTTTGGATGATACCAAACTAAGGACCCAAATTGGATAAATGCCAATATAAGTTATCCTAAGGGAAACCTTAAGTATAGTACTTATAAATCCCACATGAGAACAATGTAATTGTTGCTCACCATGCGGTTTTCCTGAGAGGAATACCGATATGCAGTGGTCAGTGGGAGGATAGTGATACTCGATGAAAATCGGAGTAATACTGTTCAAGGCACGAAGTCCGTAATGGAACACAAATAGTTCATCTATGATGAAACTATACCATTAATCTTCAAATACACAAGAACTTCGTAGATCGGATAGAGTCAGAAAACAACCTAGGGTATGGGTTTCTGATCTAACCTCATAAAGATGTCAATCTTATGGAGGTGTACCATCCAACTACGTTATGAGGAAGTGATACGAGGTATCGACTCCCTGTTATGGCAAAGTGCCATGAGTCCGAAATGGATTCCATGTATAACAACTATGTCTGGATACTAGTTGTTGTACCACAAGGCGTTGTGCCTATTGGTAATATAAATGTCTTCAAGGAAGACATACATGGAAGGCAACATACCAACGTGCAAAGCTAGACTTTTGACGAAAAGGTATCGTTATCAACACTGTGTTAATAACGGTTCAACCTTTTACCTGTTGCCATGGTAAATCCATTTTGAAGATGCTTGAAAATAACTGTATATTTCATTTATGAAATGTGCCAGTTATAGATCAAAATCGCTTTCCTGAAAAGGAAACCTTTTGGAGGATGTTTACAACATCCTGACGATTTTGTATAACCGACAAACAAGGTTTGCGGGTTATTCGATCCATGTTTGGATTGATGCAAGCATAAGGTTCTTGGAACTGACGTTTTGAAATAATCATAATGGTTTATGATTTAACTCAAAACGAAATAATTCTTGTGTATATAAGGAGGTTAGTGGGAGAGCGCACTGACTGTGAAATTCCCATAAAACAATTGTTGAAAGCTTGGCTTTCAATAGAAATTCTCCGTAGAATTCTGGGAGATAACAACCTTTATTAGAGGAATAAAGATCTACTGGGATAGATTTGGAGTTGTTAACACTCTCTGGGAAATTGTACATTTAAAATGTACTTGATAGGGTGTCTCATACGCTTCGAGCATATGGAGTCACGATCAGGTCAATCCAAGTGACAGTCACTGGATTAAAGATTAAGAACATCTGTTAGTATCTCTGAGAACTAAAGATGATATCTTAAACTATGGAGAAGGAGAACTTGAAGTGACTGGGATCACCACTGCAAGTTTCCAAACATTAAATACTGCGGTACTATAAAGTTTGAATAACGGGACAGTGAGCTGGAAATCTTCCAAGCAAGATAACTGTTGCCGAATAAACAACTAATGCGGATTATTGCTGCACTGAGCAGCAATAGAAGCCATTTGGATCGATAATAAATCTAATTAGATTAGATATAGTTTTGTTAGCGGCTGAGCTAGGCGTCAGCACAGGCTAAGGAATTAAAGGTCTCATCGACGATCCAGATATATACTTCTATATCTGATTCGTTCGGATCATACATGTGGCGATGTGATGATCGTATAAATCGCGTCAACGATAATCGAACAAATCCGCTGACGAAAACCTTTCCTCAGCAATTTGAGCGAACCTTACATAGTTCGGGTGTAGGACACTCGAGTGACTGGCTATGTGCCAAGTGGGAGATTGTTGGATAATATGACCCATAGCGTCACTATTTGCACAGAACATTGTGTTGTTGTAGCAAATAAACTATGTAACAAGGAAATTGCACTCTCGTCATTTTGTGATTAGATCACCTTAGATATATAAATGAAGAGAGGTCCCTATGATTAGTTCCTGGATTGAGATGATATGAGACAGTATCAGTCCACGAAGGATTAATCATTATATCCCTAGCCGTAGTATTATCGAGACTGGACATCGATAATGCGGAATAGGCTAGTATTGCACTTGTGCGCGTTGTGAGGGCACAACGGCATAGTTCTCATATATAAGTATTGGATACTTGTGCAAGTGCGATAGGAGGTCGTGTTTCACCGATGGTACGGGAAACAGCTTCGCTCTGGATAGACCCTCGGAATCCCATTGGTATTATGACTAGGTGTCTATGGGAGGCCGAAATCAAGGTAGGTGTGTATAGTCTTAACCTGAGACTTGCATCGCTAATACTTACGACAATCGGTAAACTTTGGTTTTGGTAGTGGGGGACTTAAACGGGTTCTGTGTACACCACTTCTGGGTTTATCAGAGAATCGTAGTGTATTGGATGTGATGTCAAGACGGAAGTGTCACTCCAGTCATAATGGAGATGATGTCACGCAGGATACGGTATTAGTGCTCTTAAGTGATGCGCATCCAATCGTGATATTATGACCAGGTCATGAATATCCGATTATAGAGACTAGTTACCAGACATTCGATATGTGTTTCGGACGGGGCAGACACTTATCCAGCCCCAGCCCTAGCACGTGATTATCCGACTGGGCCGATATGCACAATACATTAGTATACTACGCTTGATACAGATCATGATATTCTTTGATGAATATGTCCGGAGAACTTGGAAGACTTGGTGCTTTGCTAGGAGTCGACCTTGTCTCGTAAATCGGTAGAACGTAGTACTTGGTACGCACGTGATTCGGATACTCCGACGACCGTATTTACTGCCAGATTATCCGGGGATCTCATGGGTCGCTTCCCGATAATCCACCGATGACGCACAACTCGCACTCTTGAATAATCTGGGATCATATAGAAGAGAGAGAAAATTAATCTAGGATTAATAACGGAGATATTTTATCCGGGATAAAATGTCGTCTAAAGAGAGAGAACGATTATTTGGAATTAATCGATGAATTAATATATTCGATATATTAAATGAAATTAGATTTCGACGCGGAATTAAAATTAGATTTTAATTCGGGCAAACGAGTTAATTTAGAATTAATTCGTTAGCGACGTAAATAATAATTTCGCTAGGCGCAAATATTTTTAAATTCGATTGAATTAACGTCGCGACGTAAGCTCGGTATTTCGGAAATATCGAACCCGAACGCGTGAGTGCACGTGGGCCCACTTTCATTTGAAACGTGTGGGGCCCACATGACACATGTCATTTTATGCATTATTTTATTCTAATGCATTGCATGGTGATAGTGTACATACACTCAATGGTCTTGCATTGCATGGAGTTGAGTGTTTGACACTCTAAACCATTGCATGATTTGTGTCATAAATTTATTATCATTTTAAAATATTATGGCATAAATATAAATTGATTTTTGGTAAATCATTTTCAACTTAACACATATTTTCTCTCAAATTCTCTCATCTCTCTCACGCAAACAAGAAGCTATTCTTCACTGGTTTTGAACCAGTTTGGGCGTGACAATAGGGAAGCAAGGGTTGGGTTTTCATGGTGAAAACCGCAAGTGCTAGCACACTACGAGTCTTGCGAAGGTGGTAGGAGGTTCACCCATGAGGCGGGACTCATCCGACGGAGTTTGGAGCTTCGTTTTGAGACCCGAAATTCTGTTTTGCAGGGACAGTGGACTGTTGCAGTTTGGCGTGAAGGGCAGTACGTTTTTGGCCTTGATTCGTCTTCAAATCGACATAACCGATCGATGTGAGTATTCCGCTACCTCCGTTGATGTATTCACACACATTGTTTTCATGTCTTGTTTGATCTTGGGACCTTAGAATATAACCAACATGAACAAGGGCGCAGGTCAGAGGGCTGGTTGTGCGTTGAATGGGGCTGGTCAGGGCGTGATGAAGGTGAGGGTTGTTAGTCCGTGGAACAAGGGTTACGTGGAGTTGAGGCTAGGCATGAAAGGGCTGTTACGTGAGTGATGAGGGCTATGGCTGATGCGTTGATTTGGGTGAAGGGCTCTAGGTGGCGTGAAGGATCTAGTGCGTGAGAGTGGCAGGTGCGTGAGGGGGGTGTTTCTTAGTCGATATGGGACTTGGATGAAGGGCTGCTTCACTAGTCCGTGGCGTGTGAGATTGAAGGCAGTGTAGGGCGTGATGTAGTCTAAGCTTTGAGGGGTGTTTCTTAGTCGATGTGGGACTAACAGGGAGGGGCATGTGAGGTGTTTGTGCGTGAAGTGTTTAAGGCAATTAAGGGTGAGTTGTTTCCTAACCAATGTGGGACAAAAGGGAGTGAAGGGGTTGTAGTTTTTTAGTACTTTGGGGGTTACTTTGGTGGCTGTTTTTCGGTAGTTAGGGGGCTGTTTGAGTGCAGTTTTTTTGGTATGAATGAGCTGCAGTGGAATGGAAGTTTCGGTGAATTTAAGGGCTACTGTATAGGGGGTTTTATGCGTGAGTTTAGAGGCTGGAATTAATGGGTGATTTTAGGGGCTGATGGGCGTGTTTGGGGGTGATCAAAGGGGCTACTTTGGCGTGAATAAAGCTGGTTCCAGTGGCTGTTTTGTGCGTGAGGTTGGGCTGATTTCAGAGGGTGATTTGTGTGTGAGGTTAGGCTGATTTCAGAAGGTGATTTGTGTGACTTCAGGGGGGAGTTGGTTGGTTGTTTGCTAGTTGTTTGCTGGTTGTAATGGACAGGGATTTTGGTGTGCTTAGGCGTGAACACCTTAGAGAGGAGAAGAGAGTCTTGTGTTGCCTATGTGTTATGAAGGTGCTAGGGGTTTCAAGGGGTATAAGGGTTCTTTATATAGGCAAATGAAGGTGCATTTATTGGGTAGGCTAACATTAATTAGGGTTATTAATTGGGTGGCTAACTTTGTTGAAAAAAAATGGAAAGGGAAATGGTTTTGTCAATGGCGTGGGGTTGCTTGATTAAATGGTGATGGGAGGCTATTAAATGGCTTCGAAAACTTTGTTGAAAATGGGGGGTAAGGTAATTTGGAGGTCAAGGACGTGGGGCATGCTTGGTGGAAGGTTAATTTGGTTGTTTGAATAGTTAGTGGAGGGGTAAATGAGTGGAGTTTGGTTGCATGGCTTTGCATGGGAGATGGTTCACGTAAAAGGGGGCAAAAGAGGCATGAAGGTTGTGTTTAATTTATGTGTTGGCTGAGAGTGAGCAAGGAAGAATAGGGTTTTGGGCCAAGGGTGATTTTGAAACGGAGGTCCAACGAGCAATCCCAAAACTAAACGAGCGAATAAAGTCCAACAAAACTTCAATTCTTGACTTTTCGCTTCCGATTTCCGTTTCCCCCGCGACTTCCGTGACGTAAGAGGTAGTGCCTCCGCACGAGGCTCATCATCTCGGGACTTATATGCAAAAATACAGTGCCTACAACCGTTCAATAACCACACTAAACATTCATATATATATATATATATATATATATTATATTTTTATTTATTACTATTATATATTTATTCATCCATTAATATTTATTATTATTATGATTATTATTTATTTATTTTTATTTTGAATTTTTTCATTTAATTTTTTCTCTACAGCTTGTTTTCTTTGTTTTTAAGGTTTTGTACTTCTACGCGAACCCTACATATACTTTTATATTGATAAATACATGGTTATTTATTATTTAACCCCTGGTATTTAACTATGCAGTTATTAGTCTAATATTTATGATATCTGTTGGTGTACCTGATGTTACTCCCAATACAATTTAATTTTCAAAATTCTTTAATTATTTCATTTTAACTCTGTTTTCGATAATTTTTTCCCCGAAAATTTTTCATTTTTTACATAGAAATTATTAAAATACTTCTGATTTACTTTTGATATTTTTAAATTTTCACTCCTTTAATATTGCGACCCTAGCCTATTTCTACCTGACAATTGGGTCATGTACTCAAAATTTTTAGTTATTTTTTCAAATTCTTATTGTTGGTTTTTCTAGGTCAAACCAAGATCATATTAAGCGATGAAAAGTGCGAATACAACAAAGTAAAGTTGCGGAAATACTCACTTTGATCGGCTTTTGCGATGCAAAGAACACAAAATTTCCGATCCTTGAAGCTCTCGGCCATGCCTCTTTTTTGTGCTCCATGTTTGATCTCCAAGCTCCAAGCTTTGTGTGTGGATTTCATGCTCATGAATGGGTTTCCATTTCACCTTTGTAAGACTCCTTTGACTGTGCTAGCACTTGGAAATTTTGCCACAAAATTTCCCTAAAGCTTATTGTTGTTCTCGGCCAAGCCAATAAATTTGAGAGAAAATGGCACCTTGTGCCGTGAGTTGGAGAGGAAGAGAAATAGAGGATGAAGTTGTGTGTTGATTTTAAAAATCAAGTAATGATATACCAAAACCAAGTTTTTGGTAATGGTCATTCATTCCATCAATTTTCCAACTTGTGTGTAGAACAAGTTGTTGGTTTCTAAATTAGGTCCCAAGATCATGAAATCAAGATGAAAAATGCATGAATACAACAAAGGAGAATGGCGGAAATATTACTCACATTGATCGGTTCTTGCAACGTGATGAACACAAGTCTTCAAGCCTCTCAAACTCGCGGCGGTGAAGCTCCTTGTACTGCTGGACTGCTCGGTTTTGGTCCTTGTTGTTCCTCCTTGAATCGGCCATGGGTGGACTCCATGGAAGCTCCAAGCTTCAAGCTCCAAAATGATTCCATGCTCATGTGTTAGTTTCCCTATCACCATAGTATAAACCCATGTGTGTGCTAGCACTTTGTTTTGCCACAAAACATCTCACTTGCTTCTCTTTTGTGTTCGATTGAACAAGAACAAGAAGAAGAAAATCGGCTCTAAGCTGTGAAGGAGAAGAGGAAAAAGAGGGGGAAGACCGAAATTGAGAGAGAGAAAAAACAAAGAGAAAATGTATTATATATGTATTTATTTTATTTTCTAAAAACAAAACAAATACATAAATCACTTTCATTTATTAAAAGTCAAAAAGTAAAAAGCAATAATTGCTTTCCAATTACCACATCAATCACTCAAATCAAGTGACAAGTTGTCACATCACTCAAAGTGACATTTGATTTGACGCTTGATGTGACTAACGATTTGACGCACGATTTAACTTGTATACCACACTCGAATTCGAAATGCGAATACGCTCGTAAATAATCCCTGGCTCGGGTTTGCTAATTCCAAATTAAGAGAATTTTCCGTCGCGACGCAATTAAACGATTACGCCTAGCGAAATTACTATTCACGTCGCTAACAAATTAATTCTAAATTAATTCGTTCGCCCGAATTAAAATCTAATTTTAATTCCGCGTCGAAATCCAATTTCGTATAATATATCAAATATATTATTTTAATCGATTAATTCCAAATTAATCGTTCCCTCTCTTTAATTAATATTTTATCCCAGATAAAATATCTCTGTAATTAATCCCAGATTAATTTTCTTTCTCTTCTAATTAATCCCAGATTAATTAAAGTGCGAGTCATACATCATCGGTGAATCTTCAGGAAGCGACCTATGAGATCCTCGGATATGTTGGCAGTAAATACGGTCGTCGGACTATCCGAACACGTAACTACCTCGTACTACGTTTTTACCGATTTACAAGACAAGGTTGGCTTCTAGCAAAGCGCCATGCCTACCCAATTCTCCAGAAACATGCTTACAGGAATAAGTGATCTATATCAAGCGTAGTATACCGTAGTATTGTGTATTTTGATCCAGTATCGGATGTTCACGTGCTAGGCCTGGGGCTGGAATTTTGTCTGCCCCGTACAAAGCACATATCGGATGTCTGGCAACTAGTCTCTATAATCGGATATACATGACCTAGTCATAATATCCCGATAGCTCGAGCATTTAAGAGAACGAGTTTTGTATCCTATGTGACCATCATCTCCATATGACTGGAGTGATACTTCTGTCTTAACATCACACCCAACACACTACGATTCTCAATATACCCAGCATTGGCGTACACAGAACCTGTTAAAGCCCTGGACGACCTCAACCAAAGTATATTGATTGTCGCAAGTATTAGCGGTGCAAGTCTCAGGTTAAGACCAAATACATCTACCCTGATTGCAGACTCTCATAGACGCATAGTCATACTACCAATGGGATTCCGCATGGGTTTATCCAGAGCGAAGCTGTTTCCCATACCATCGGTAAAACACAACCTCCTATTACACTTGCATGAGTATCCTATACCCAAATAAATGAGAACTATGCTGTTGTGCCCTCACAACGTGCTCAAGTGTAATACTAGTCTTTTACGTATTTATCGATGTTCAATCTCGATAATACTCTGACTAGGGATATTTAATGATTTATCCTTCGTGGACTGATACTGTCTCATATCATTCTCCGTCAGGAACAAATCACAGGGACCTCTCATCATTTATATATCTAGGTGATCTAATCACAAATGATAAGAGTGCAATCTCCTTTGTCACATTGTTAATTTGTACAACAACACCGTGATCTGTACAAATAGTGACGTTATGGGTCATAATTGTCCAACAATCTCCCATTTGGCCTATAGCCAGTCACTCGAGTGCTTGACACCTGAACCATGTACTGTTGGCTCAAACTGCAGAGAAAAGGTTTTCGTCAGCGGATTAACATGATTATCATCTGATGCGATTTATTCGATCATCACATCGCCACGATGTATGATCCGAACGAATCAGATGATTATCAAAATACGTATCTGGATCGTCGATGAGACTATTAATTCTTTAGCATGTGCTGATGCCTAGCTCAGCTGCTAACATAACTATATCTAATCTAATTAGATTTGTCATCGACCCAAATGGCTTCTATTGCTGCCTCAGTTGCAGCAATAACCCGCATTTGTTGTTTATTCAGTAACAGTATCTTGCTTGGAAGATTTCGAGCTCACTGTTCCGAACTACTATTGTATAGTACCATTGTTACGACTTAGAGTCGTTATCATGAAAGCCAAGCTTTTACCGATTATTATTATGGGAATATCATTTCCAAGAAATGATATATCATCATTACTCAGGACATTCACTGTCAGTGCGCTCCAACTAACCTCCTTATATACACAAGAATTATTTTCGTTTTGAATTAAATCATAGACTATTATGATTACATCAAAACGAAAATTCCAAGAACCTAATGCTTGCTTCAATCCATTTATGGATCGAATAACCTGCAAACCTAGTTTGCTTGTTATGGTTCGACAAAACCGTCAGGATGTGTAAACATCCTCCAAAAGGTTTCCGTTAGGAAAGCGGTTTTCCCGTTCAGCTGCCATATTTCATAATGAAACATGCAGCATTAGCAAGCATTATCCAAATAGATTTACCATGACAACAGGTAAAAGGTTTCGTCGTAATCAACACAATGTCGATAACTCTACCTTTTCGCTACAAGCCTAGCATAATACGTTAGTATGTTGCCATCCATGTATTTCTTCCTTGAAGACTTATATAGTACCAATAGGCACAATGCCTTGTGGTACATCAACTAGTGTCTAAACATAGTTGGCATACATGGAATCCACTTCGGACTTTATGGCACTTTGCATAATAGGGAGTCGATACCTTGTATCACTTCCTCATACGTAGTCAGTTGATATTCCTCAATAAGATAGACATCTTTATGAGGTGAGATCAGAAACCTATACCCCAGGTTGTTTTCTGATTCTCTCCGACCTACGTGGTTCTTTTGTATTCGAAGATTATTGGTATAGTTTCATTCTTGATGAACTATTTGTGTTCCATTAGGATTCGACGCCTTGAACAGTATTACTCCGTTTTTCATCGAGTTTTAATATCCTCTCACTTACCACTGCATATCGGTATTCCTCTCAGGAAAACCGCATGGTGAACAACAATCTAATTGTTCTCTCGTGAGTTGTATAAGTACAATACTTATGGTATCCCTAGGATAACCTACAATTGGCACTTATCCAGTTTTGGTTTTAGTTTGGTATCAACCAAACATTAGCCCAGCATACCCAAATTATCAGGAATTTGAAACCCGGTTTATTTCCAGTTCATATCTAATATGATATCTCTCAAACATATATTTATGGAACCTTATTCAAAATAAGTTCTGCACTGTTTAGCGTATCCGTTGAAGGAAATGGTAGCTCAGAGCGACTCATGATTAGCCTTATCATGTCTAACACAATTCGGTTAATCATTTCGGACACACCGTCAAACTGACGTGTTCCGAGAGGAGTCCTCATTGAAAGAATACTATACTCTTTCAAGTATACGAGAAACTCATTGCTTAAGTATTTTCATCATGGTCAAACCGTGATGGTTTAATATTTTAGCCGATCTGTTTGTCTGTTTCGTGTTGAAACTGTGAAAGTTTCCGATTTGTGTTTCAAAAGAAACACATAACCATACGCGATGCCACATCCGTAAAGGTCACGAAATATTCATATCCACATCTAGCCTAGCTAGACATGGGCCCACTTGCTTCACTATGAACTAGGGCTAACAGATCGGTGGCACTTGCACTTTTACCAAGTAAATAGTGTTTTAGGCACTTTGCCCAATAAACTAGATTCGTAGACTTTATTTGATTGGAATCAAATTAGTCTGAGTACCCACTCTTCAAAAGTGTGGATATACGATTCTTGTTTAAATTGTGTCCCAGACAACAATGCCACATTCAAGTTTCAACCTGATCAAATCAGTTTGAGCTATTTATTTGTCATATAATATATTTGAGATATATTTATATTCTAAATATAAATTATGTTGTTCACATCTAATGTGTTATCTCAATATCATTTTTTATATAATAAAACACTTTAGTGTTCTAGAATATAAATCTATATCCGCAACGGATTATACACTGATATAGAGATAACGTTTCTAGTCAAACTAGTTACATTATAACAGTTTCCTAATTTACGTACATACCCAAAGGGTAGTTCCTAAACTTAGGTATCTACGGTTAAAACATCGACTTTTGTCCTGTTTTCAATTCACAGAGTAATCTCGTCCGAAGTCAGTATCCTGCTCATAGCAGATTCTGAACATCAGTACAAAATTATGTATCACACTAAGTATCTAAAATCCAATTTTAATACTAGTTGTGAACATAATGTTGACAAATATATATGAAGTCAGAGCCTTGCTCGTCTTCAATTCCTTCTTGGGATATGTCCTTTAATCTTCCTAGAAGATTATAATGATTTTGCCTTTGCCATTTTCCACATTCCAGAAGCCTTTGGCCAAGCCTTGGCATCCTGGAATATCGAAGTAAGGTGCGCCTTGCGCTACTTGCCTTATTGCAAAGTTTGACTTTATCTCCTTGAGAATAGTCATTAATTCTCCAAGAATAATTTATTGCAATTTAGTATTTCAAAGATCTAAAATAGATCCATGAAAATACTTCAATTTCATTATCATACTTTAAGGATCTAATCCTTAGTTTTGATTTAGAAATTAAGGAGTCTACCGCGACAAGCTTAATGGATTAAGCACTAAAGTTATCATCACATAAATCTTCCAAAGATTATGCTCTACTATTTGCTTAACTCCGGGCTTAGGCATAATATATTATTTTATCAAATAAAATAACTTATTATTTTCCAGGAACATCCTGAAATTTTATTCCCAATTTGAAAATTAAACCATTTAAACACATTTTCCCCAGGATTATGTTTTAAATGCCAATCTTTCAATATTATCTACATTCTAATAGTCCAACTATTTAATCAACGATTTGTGGTACTATGTATTATATTGATTATTATAGTCCAACTATACAATCAAATATAATTTATATTAATTAACCTCAATTACATTGATTACTATAATCCAATTATAAAATCAACTGTAATTTGAAACTAATTAATTCAAATATATTGATTACTATAATCCAATTATATAATCAACTATAATACAGTCCAACTGTTTATTAAAACAACAATTTAAATATTAGTCCAACTAACATTTAATCTAACGACGAAATAATTTGAATGAGCGCGTATGGCAAGTAATTGAACGAATATTGCAAATTCAATTCTTGCCTCCCACTATTTTTCGGCGAGCCTCTAACCCTCTGTCGAGTACTCGGGAAACCGCGTTTCCTAGTGGGCTAGGATCCCGTTAAATATCACACAATCTTGACTTTGGCCAACAAATTGTATGATAATTAACTAGGTAGATCTCTAAAATCGATTGGATCCAATCCAATTCCTAGATCCGGTAGGGGGACATCCAAGTCCGAAACATATATCTTATATATGCCAATACATCCAATGTATTACCTAACCTTTTTCCTCTGAATCAACTAAGCCTTGGCTTTGGCACAAAAAACTTAGTGATCCCAGTCAAGCGCGACCCATTGACCATGGAAAGCTTCGTAATCAATGTCGATGTACAAGAAGTGGTATTGACTTTGGCCAACAAACCACAACTTGGACAAGACACTGATATGGAACAAAGCCTTCGTGATTCAAACACATCCTCGACGGAAAAAGGCCTTGACTTTGGCCAACAAACCAATGCCGTCTCGGATCTTGAGTAAGAATCACTCAATGGAAGGAAAGACGCTTAATATTGAGCGAGGGATTTTCGCGTGCAAATTGGCAACCAATTTATTATCTTTGTTAAGGTCTCATCATCATACACCCTTAAACATGTATTCTAAACACATAATAAAGCGCATATGAAAATTAATAATGATATGCGGATGGATACTTTGCATTGATCCTAGATCAAATCTCTCTTTATCTCTCCCGATAGCACGTGTATTTACTTCTACCCGTTACACTACACTTCTAAAGAAACCTCATTTACATTGAGGGGAATAGGTGAGAAGAGAATACAAAGAGTATGGAGGTGATAAGGTTGGACACGCAGGTCCAATTAATAAATCAAATTTATTACAACAATTTCTAAAATTGCCCCACCCAACTAATATCCATCTGATATACATTATTCATGCATCGCAACCATGTATTCACACAAGCATATTATCAATCAATCTAATCCAATTAATTAATCTGATAATTAGTGATCATCCAATGTTTAAATAACGATTTGATTTTGCACGAGTCAAACTCGTTTTGCGAACACGTACTCAAAGTACGAATTCTCGAATTAAATTAAATTACATAATTAAATCCAATTTAATACGCATTTAATTCTAATTCATAATTTAATTCCAAATTAAATATTACACTTTTATTAACGAACCTTTACGACTTAAATTCCAAATTTAATCGCAACGGGTCTCAAAGCCCGATTAACATCTAATGTTTATTTAATTAAAGTCCAATGGGCTTTTAATTAATTTCTTTAAGGCGTGGACTTTTGGTCAACTCAGGTCAAACCGATAACCAAAATCCAATCCGGGAGTTACCCCATAAGCCCAGAAATAAATCTTGGCCCATTAGGCCCAATTAAATAATTAATGTCTATTAAGTCATAATTGGACTTTATGGATTCGGTTTTGGGCCTAATTGGATCCAACCAAATTGGCCTAAACCTAACTTGGTACAACCAAGCCCAAAAGCCCAATTACAACCTTTAAGGCCCCATTTCCAAAATAAGCCCAAATTAATTAACTTATAAAATTACAAATTCCATAATTAATTAACCTAAGTGTAATACACAATTAATTACCCAATTAACATTTCTAAAACATCAATTAGCCTAATTAATCATGCACTTTAACAACAAATAGTGTCCAACACAATTCAATCAAAATCAAACCTAATTTACATGCTTAAAGTCTCGGCAATTATGGGTTTTTCCAATCCAATTCGGTTTTAATCCAATTGAATCCACAATCATCATTTCCCAAATCAATTCAACTCATCCAATGAATCAAAAACAAAAAATCACAATGAATTTCATGTCTTACTAAATTCGGCCAAGCCAACTTTTAAAGGGAAAATTGTTCCAAATCAAAATTCAATCCAATTGAACTTCAAAACAACATTACCCTTTTGTTTTAAGTCATCCAATGGTCAAACAAACAAAAATCACCAAGATATTAGGGTTCACAATTTTCGGCCATGCCCAAAAATTTGGGGAAAAATGGATCCAATCCAATTTCATGAAATTGATCATGCACAACTTCAATTAATCAACATACAAGCATACATAATCAATCAATTTAACCAAATCATGCTTCAATTGATTTTACCCAATTTTAAACCCTAACTTTTTCATGCTTGATCAAAGCTCAAGATACCATTGTTGGTTTCTAGATTAGGTCCCAAGATCATGAAATCAAGATAAAAAAACGCATGAATACAACAAAGGAGAATGGCGGAAACATTACTCGCATTGATCGGTTCTTGCAACGAGATGAACACAAGTCTTCAAGCCTCTCAAACTCGCGACAGTGAAGCTCCTTGTACTACTGGACTGCTCGGTTTTGGTCCTTGTTGTTCCTCCTTGAATCGGCCATGGGTGGACTCCAAGCTTTTCAATACCACATCAATCACTCAAATCAAGTGACAAGTTGTCACATCACTGAAAGTGACATTTGATTTGACGCTTGATGTGACTAACGATTTGACGCATGATTTAACTTGCATGCCGCACTCGAATTCAAAATGTGAATGCACTTGCAAATAATCCCGGGCTCGGGTTCGCTAATTCCAAATTAACGAATTTTCCGTCGCGACACAATTAAACGATTACGCCTAGCGAAATTACTATCCACATCGCTAACGAATTAATTCTAAGTTCATTCGTTCGCCCGAATTAAAATCTAATTTTAATTCCGCGTCGAAATCCAATTTCGTATAATATATCAAATATATTATTTTAATCGATTAATTCCAAATTAATCGTTCTCTCTCTTTAATTAATATTTTATCCCAGATAAAATATCTCCGTAATTAATCCCAGATTAATTTTCTTTCTCTTCTAATTAATCCCAGATTAATTAAAGTGCGAGTCATACATCGTCGGTGAATCTTCGGGAAGCGACCCATGAGATCCCCGGATATGTTGGCAGTAAATACGGTCGTCGGACTTTCCGAACACGTAAGTACCTCGTACTATGTTTTTACCGATTTACAAGACAAGGTTGGCTTCTAGCAAAGCGCCATGCCTACCCAATTCGCCAGAAACATGCTTACAGGAATAAGTGATCTATATCAAGCGTAGTATACCGTAGTATTGTGTATTTCGATCCAGAATCGGATGTTCACGTGCTAGGCCTGGGGCCGGAATTGTGTCTGCCCCGTACGAAGCACATATCGGATGTCTGGCAACTAGTCTCTATAATCGGATATACATGACCTAGTCATAATATCCCGATAGCTCGAGCATTTAAGAGAACGAGTTCCGTATCCTATGTGACCATCATCTCCATATGACTGGAGTGATACTTCTGTTTTAACATCACACCCAACACACTACGATTCTCAATATACCCAGCATTGGTGTACACAGAACCTGTTAAAGCCTTGGACGACCTCAACCAAAGTATATTGATTGTCACAAGTATTAGCGGTGCAAGTCTCAGGTTAAGACCAAATACACCTACCCTGCTTGCAGACTCCCATAGATACATAGTCATACTACAAATGGGATTCCGCAGGGGTCTATCTAGAGTGAAGCTGTTTCCCGTACCATCGGTAAAACACAACCTCCTATTACACTTGCATGAGCATCCTATACCCAAATATATGAGAACTATGACGTTGTGCCCTCACACCGTGCACAAGTGTAATACTAGTCTTTTACGTATTTATCGATGTCCAATCTCGATAATACTCTGACTAGGGATATTTAATGATTTATCCTTCGTGGACTGATACTGTCTCATATCATTCTCCGTCAAGGAACAAATCACAGGGACCTCGCATCCTTTATATATCTAGGTGATCTAATCACAAATGATAAGAGTGCAATCTCCTTTGTCACATAATTAATTTGTACAACAAAACCGTGATCTGTACAAATAGTGACGCTATGGGTCATAATTGTCCAACACAAGTTAACTAAAATCCTACCAACTTCTATCAACCAAAAGTTGATAAAGTTGACTAGCTGATGTGATGATTTGTGGGCCCCACTTGATTCAAAATCAGAGTGGCCTCGCAAACACACCCGGGCTTGGGTTCGCTAATTCCGAATTAACGAATTTTTCCATTACGACGTAATTAAATCAAATTTAATTAAATAATCATGCCTAGCAAAATTACTATTCACATCGCTAGCGAATTAATTCTAAATTAACTCGTTTGCCCGAATTAAAATCCAATTTTAATTCCGCGTCGAAATCTAATTTCGTTTAATATATCGAATATATTATTTTATCGATTAATTCCAAATTAATCACTCTCTCTCTTTAAATAGTATTTTATCCCAGATAAAATATCTCCTCAATTAATCCCAGATTAATTTTCTCTCTTTTATAATTAATCTCAGATTAATTATATGCGAGTCATAAGTCATCGGTGAATCTTCGGGAAGCGACCAATGAGATCCCTGGATATGTTGGTAGTAAATCCGGTTGTCGTACGTACCTACTACTACGTTCTTACCGATTTACGAGACATGATTGGCTTCTAGCAAAGCACCGTGCCTACCCAATTCTCCAGAAATATTCTTAAAGGAATATGTGATCTTTGTCAGGCGTAGTATACATAGTATTGCGTATTGCGATCCAGTATCAGATGTCACATGCTAGGCCTGAGGCTGGAATTGTGTCTGCCCCATACGAAGCACATATCGGATCTCTGGTAACTAGTCTCTATAATCGGATAAACATGACCTAGTCATATTATCCAGATAGCTGCAGCATATAAGATTACCAGTTCCGTATCCTACGTGACCATCATCTCCATATTACTGGAGTGATACTTCCATCTTGACATCACACCCAATACACTACGATTCTCAATATACCCAGAAGAGGCGTACACAGAACCTGTTAAATCCCTGGACAACCAAAACAAAAGTATATTGATTGTCGCAAGTATTAGCGATGCAAGTCTCAGGTTAAGACCAAATACACCTACCCTGATTCGGATTTCCAAAGACACATAGTCATACTACTAATGGAATTCCGAGGGGTCTATCCAGAGCGAAGCTGTTTCCGTACCATCGGTAAACACAACCTCCTATTACAGTTGCATGAGTATCCAATACCCAAATATATGAGAACTATGTCTTTATGCTCCCATAACACGCACAAGTGCAATACTAGTCTATTCTGCATTATCGATGTCCAATCTCGATAATACTACCACTAGGGATATTAAATGATTAAACCTTCATGGATTGATATTGTCTCATATCTTATTAATCTGGAACTAATCATATGTACTTTTATCATTTATGTATCTTGGTAATCCAATTACAAATGATAAAAGAGCAATTTCCTTTGTCACATAGTTGATTTGTACAACAACACCATGTTCTGTATAAATAGTGATGCTATGGGTCATAATTGTCCAACACTTATATGATTCTATAATCTACAGCGGTGTGTTACAGAAGGTGGACATCAAGCGACCATAACTACTTCTTTGGGCGAGCCAAAATTTCCCCAAGCAAAATCAAGGCTTGCCATTACCTATACGTTGAGCCCAGATGGGCTTTATGGATTTAAGAAATAGGCTTTTATAGGCTTTGGGCCTTTATTTGATGGCTCACAATTGTATCCTTAGCGTGATTTTCGAGGAAGGTTTAGGTGGGATAATGAAGCGCCATTTGGAGAAGGAGTATAAGCGTGGGTTTGGAGGCTCATTTTCTTTATTTCAAGATTCCTTTCAAGTTTACAAGTTAGGAGAGCTATCCAACCTCCAAGATACTCTTTCATTTTCTCTCTCATGTTCTTCAATTCTTTAAATTATTCTTCACGTAGATTTAAACTATTCTTGAATATTTAGTTAATTTGATAATTATGGTTTTGGTAAGATAGAAAAAATTATGTTTGAGGATTATGGTTGCCTAATCCTTAAGGCGTAGATATTTTGAGGTCTTAGTTGTTTGTAGGCTTGAACATAGTATAGTCGATTGAACCAATATCGAGTGAGAGTTCAATGGGTTCTAATGATACCCCTAGAAAAATGTATGCTGGATCACTTGATAAGGTTAGTTCCCCATCATTGTCATCTATGAGTGAGGATGATCATGATATGTCGAATGGCTCCTTTACGGAAGTCAGGACGTTGATGGCAGTCGAGCCACCCTTAGAAATTTCCAAGGATGTGTTTCCACTTAGGACATTACCTGCTACTGGAGAGTTGAGTGGGACTCCAAGTACAAGTGAGCTAACCAATATCCTAACCAGGAACCTTACTAGTAGAGTAACTAAATAGTAGATGAGAGAGATAAAATTGATGTATATGTTTCCTTAGTCGGTTGACATTAAGTTGGTGTCGAGTGAGAGAATTGACTACAAAATACTTGGGTGGATAGGGTTTTATGAACACCCCTTCGCTGATGGGCTGAGGTTCCCAGTGTCTAAGTTAGTCTGGTAAGTGTTGGCCTACTACGAGTTGGCTCCCACACAGTTGATATCGAACACTTGGAGAGTTCTATTCTCGATTGAATGCATGACATTCGAGTTAGGAATCAACTTCGGAGTGAGAGACCTATTATATACTTACTACCTCAAAGAACATCTCGTTGGGACGATTGTGGGATCCCTAGGGTTGGATCGGTGACTCGCACAGTGAAAGTGGGTCTAACCCATAGTTATTAAGCATGGGTGCATATTTAAATAATTTAATAGAATATTATATTCAATTATGAGTGCATAGGAAAAAACCGAGGATAAATCGGAGTTCAAAAGTTTAAGAATGGGAGAAAATGAATTTGGAAGGTCTGCGTCGCGCGCTCCAAGTGTATGTATCACACAATACGCATGTTGCGCATCTTACTCTTTTCATTCCAAGCATGTAATGTCATGCTGCATGCATTTTTTTTTATAATTTTTTAAGCATCAGCTCTCTGGAAACAGATAGCTAATGCAAATTTGGTATTTTACCCAATTTGCTTCACACATTCCTTAAACACTTCCAACAGTCAAAAATAATTTTTAATATTAAAATCAATATCAACACATGTTATAGAATAAATATATATGTATTCTAAATATATATATGCATTACTTTGAATCAAAATTCAAACCAAACAAGAATCCCACAAAGAAGTTGCTCATGAATAATTATATGTCACCTAAAGGTGGTCAATTGATTTTAGAATGGTAGATATAGCTCCAAGTTTTTATCTCGAGATCCAAACTCTAATTTTATGTTCCATGTCCAACATGAACATATTGACCCAATTACAAGCATATTGTGTTTATATTTTCAAAGAATCCATACACAATTTATTAACCTAATTTCAACTTCAAGCTATATTATTATGTATCAAATACAAAAACATAGTTTATTAGAGAATATCAAACAAACTTAGTAAGCTTGAACCAAAGATCTATATTTTTCTCCTTATTGAAAAATATAGAGAATTTCTAAAGCTTCTCTAAACACTTCTTTGAGCTAATTTTTCTTATGTTTTGCCTTATGCTTGTTTTTCCTTGCTTAATCAAAAAATTTGCTCAAACTTGCTTTTAATAGTCAAGCCTATGTAATTTTTTATTAATAAATTTCTAATCAACTTTTAAGTTTACCCAAATATGAATATTAGGTGTAACTAATCAAATTTGTCTACCACTTGATTTAATTTAATTAAATCTAGAAAAAAATTAATTTAATTAAATCTAGAAAAAATTTAATTACTTAATTAGTTCATTATATACCACTTTGATTTAATCCTAGCTCATATGTACATATCATATTGTGGGACTCTTTATGTTCATATTATGGGACTCATTAAGTTCATATAAGCCTAGATCATATATACGTAATTCGACCACCTCCTAATTTACAAAGAACACGAACGACATTTCTGAACTATGCAAGTCGAGGTCATCACATATTTTAACGATCCCTCTATCCTAGGCTATCTGAATTATACTTAGGAAACATAGATTACACCATCAAGTTTTCTAGACGCACATCTCATATTGTCGATATTTTCATGATTCTTTACAACTAATCAGAACACCATTTCTGATATATATACGATCAACCATAGGTGATCGACTTTAGCTAAAGTTTTAAGAATCGTGATTTACTCACATAAATACTTTAACCCGACGGATCCTATTTTGATACGTACTTGATTAACGAGTGCGTTGGTCCATACCCATTGAACATCTAGCGGTCAGACCATGAAAGGTCTCTTAGGTATATGGCAGCAAAGTGTGGATGATCACACACAAAATCAATATTATCCTATAGTCAAAGGATCACATATGCTACTTGACTCGAGGAGATTCCTATTGATAGTGGTGTGTACTTCCAACTATTCGGAATCAACTATGAGTTATTCAGTATTCGCTCTAACAAATACCCATATGTTTATAACAGCTTTCATTGCTCAGGTACATTGGGTTAGACCTTTGGAACTCCAATTCCAATATACGACATGTGCTAGTCTTATAGGTTATAGGAATTCAAACATATTCCAAAACCAATGATTATGAATATTTACTTTAAGAATAGTTTATAATAGTAATACTATCCCAATGTCGGACCATTCAGTGTCTAGTATTACTACATGATTATTCTAAGATCGATGTCATTCTCAGCATATTTATATATCAAACTTATATACATTATGACATAATAATTACTATTAACAAGATTGAAATGAAAATGTAATTATTTTATTAATAAATAATAAAATATAATGTACAATACATTATCCGAATTGGCGCTCCAAGCACCAACTCCAACAAATTTGACCGAGAAATGGAGATAACACATATATCTTCGCCAGAAATGAGAACTACAGTTGGGACTAACGATGAATGACCGTGGAGACTGATATAAGTTCTACTGCATTGTGAGGGGAGTGAGTGTTTTTTCCTTTTTTTCTGTTATTATCTCTTTTGTTGACTGAGGTTTATTCCCTTCCATTTTACATGTCTATCACGCAATAGAGCATTCGACACTACCAGCAGCGTCGTCTCAAACACCAAGATCATCTTGAGCCTGGCTACTCCACAAAGTAACTGGAGATATGTTTTGGAGGAAATAAGGTTGAGGCTCACACCCATGTGGAGAAAGGATTTTGACTAGGAAGGTATTCCTTCAGCCCCTAGTAGGCTCATTTAGGCTGTAATAATGGGCGATTGGGCATTTCAGATGCTCTACGGATGACTCAAACTTTTTAAAGCAATTAACGTCTGAAGAAAATTTTTACGCAACCAATATAATATCGGGTAAATTCAAGCTCCATTCCTTTGAAGAGATGTAGGCCAAAATGAGGAATAAAAAGGTAAATGGAAAGAAGCTGAACCATCGAAGATTGAGGTTCCACCTCTTAAGGGAGTTACTTCGACTGGGCTTCCTCTGTCCCACCTAAACTGGCGACTGAGATGACGGTCACCTCAAAAAAGTGGAAAGCTATTACCAAACCAGAGAAAGACTTGGAGAATGTCATTATCAAAATTCCTCATGAGACGACTTCCATCTTCGATCTTTCCAGCTTTTAAAAATCTGTCAAGGGGCTTCTTCTCGAAGAGGATGGGCATCATCTGACTGAGCTGAGCTCTCTAGAGGTTGCCAAAAGAGGTGTGACACTTATCTATAAGGTACAAAATCTTAATTTATGTTTTTTATCTCTTAGTCTTATCGAATGACCACTAACGTGGTCATCTCTCTAGGCATTGGAGTGTAACATATTCTAGCAGGAATATGTCGAGTCGAGTCAGAAGAGGTTAAGGGACCTTGAGAAATCTAATACCATCATTTGAAAGAAGAGCATTGAGTTTATGGTGGCGCTGGAGGCCTTGGAAAAGAGTGTGAGAAAGGCTGAAAATTAGGCTCAATCAGCCAATGAAGAGTTGAAGCTGGAGCAGGAGGTGTCGAAAGCCGAGATGGAGGCATATAAAGAAAGCATAGAGTTCCTTAAGAAATAGAAGGATGAGCTTATGAAGTAGTTGGAGGGAGTCGCCAATGAGTCCATGCTAACCGAGATGAGCAACTTTATGAAGTAATTCCTGGCGGAGGAGCACAAAACGTTAACTCATAAGAAGTGGATCAAGGAACACGCCAAGTTTTAAGTTAAACTCTCTTCGTTGGATGAAGAGGGTTGAGAGAATGAAGAGGTTGCTTCAAAGGATGGTGGAAGTGGCAAGGCTGAAGTGGAGAAGGTCGCAACTGAGGAGAAGTCCTTTGGGACTGGGGAGGCTCCCCAAGGTGCTGAAGAGAAGGCTGTTGAGTAGAGATGGCAAAAATTCCCTGCGGGGATGGGGCCTCGCAGGGGCGCAAGATGTTAGGGGCATGTATTTAGCGATCGTTTTTTAAAACGGGCCAAGTGCGGGTATAATTTTTAACACATGTTAAGTAAACAGGCTGAGTATGAGTATAAGACTCTCTAACATGTACTAGCTCAATAAACCTGTTTGACTTTAGCTTTTTAATTATTAATTTTTTAGTCAAAAAAATTAATTTCTTATTAAATAAAAAATAGGAAAAAAAAATTTATTTGTTCAATTTAATATAGCATTTTTCTCTTTGTTTTGAAGATGATATTTCTATCAATTTTAATTAATTCATTTTATTTTGTTTTAAAGATGAGATTTCTACAGCAATAGTACTTATTTGGTAACTTATGTATTCTTCTTCTTTATTTAAGTAGTAAAATTTAAACCTACAGTTGTTAATTTAGTATTTTTATTTCATATCTATTTGTTCCAATAATTTTTTAATTGATTTTTTTTTGTAAAAAAAAGCATAAATATAAAAAATAAATAATAAATAAAAAGGGATATTATATGAGGACGAATATATCTTTTTCTATACGGCGAATCCCCAACTCGTACCCACACGAATGATTGGTCGGGATCGAGGATATATAATATCACATGGGTACGGGTACAGGTACGATTATTGACATCTCTTTCTTATACCCGACCCATTACCATCCATACCGTTGAGACTAGAGAAGGGTCCGAACGGAGGGAATAAGAAGCTTCGGTCTTAGAGGCTAACCCAACTACTGACAGTCAGAACATCCTTATCGTTGTCATCCCTCATGCGGAAGTACTAGATGTTGAAGTTATTGGTGACTCAACTTAGTATTTTTCTTGTAATTATTTCGACTTGTAATGAAAGATTTGTAAGACTTAACTGTTGATTGAATGTAAAACCTTGTTTTGAAACTTTTGTCTTCCTTGTGTGTGATTTTTTTGCCTTGTGATTGTTTCTTTTTAGATCTATATTTTTCAAAACTTGACAAACGTCTAAGTAAAGCCAATCATGAGGTAGCCTCCATGTCTCCCAGTTAGAGACTAGTCATTGTCAAGTAGCTGGCCTCTGACTCTTTGTTCGTTGAGGTTACTTGTCGTATCGCTTGAGACGCATCACATTTTAACTATTTTAGTTTAGAGCTCAGGGCCACTGAGCTGATGATGGAATCCTCGGTGCTGAGACGTTGATACTATCTGCTCTAACCTTCATTGGAGGCTGGTGCTGGCACTCTGCATTGTAAGGTTTTCTTATCTCAACGTGTATAACCATTTTTATAGAGCGTCCAATTACGCAAACATGGTATATGAGGTGTTTTCATTTTCATATGCCATTAATGATTTGAGAGTTTAGTTGTAAACTGACAGGTTTGTCTGCTATGAATCGCCAGGAAACCACGGTGGCGCCAAATTATGGTCGCTGAATTTCATCTTCGGTCTACAATCGAGAATTTGTATGATAAGGGAATTAGTGATCATGCAAAACAAAGGTAAGAGAGCATGAGGTAACTACCCACCGATATGGTGGATGTCGCAGGCACTCCAATGCACGTTACCTTGACCTTCGTAGATTGTCATGAGGGTGGTAGGATGGTGTTTAGAGAGTTATGTGTGCTTTGAAAACTCGAGTGTGAGAGCCAAAACTTATGTTGTTGAATCTTGAATGAATCAATCCCTTGAACCCCCTCATTTTATAGGCTGTGCAGTAGCCCCTTTAGTCGGTTTAGGATTCCT